>OMLM01015538.1:37807-52110 GCA_900302695.1 Helostoma temminkii | reverse complement strand
ATGGTGGTCATATTTTAATATCTAAGGATTTGTAATGATTAAGACTGACATTTCAGAATCGATGTAAATCGAAGTGACGCCTGGGCTACAGATGAAGAACATTTTCTTTGAACTGAATGTGAACCCTACAAGTACAAATTCCTTAAAGCTACTCAAATCGCAATTTTTCATATTAACAAAAGATTAAAGGACTATGTGTGAAATGAAAAGCAGGACTTGCGCTAATGAATCCACAGAGAAATACAGTATTACAGAGTTGTCCTCAGATCAGATGCCCTTTTAAGCATCTTTCAGCTCATTGTTTTTGTTTTCCCAGAGCTTTACTGTTTAGATTCACTCTCACAGCTTTGTTTTCAGCCTCAGTAGGCAGCTGTTTGCTGCTCTGCACAATCACTGTTGAACACAGGATAACAGACGGATCAAGTTAGCTAGAGACCATAGCTGAGCACTTAGAGGCTAAAAAGCAGGATATTTCCTTCAGGAGTTCCTTCAGAAAACTGAGCTGACAGAAAAGTGACATTTGCACTTGCACACATACGTACAGAAATGCAAATCAGACTTAATGTTGCTCTTCACTCCTGTAAACTCTCTTTTAACATGTTTAATATATATAGATATATTGTTTACAGCTTCTTGCTCTGTCTTGAAAATGCCAAAAATGAATGATTGCAGCTTAAGTCCAAATACGAGGGCTTGGACTTTCCTGCTGTGAGAACTCACTCCCTAAAGGCTTGACTTGATACTTCAAAGTAAAAGTCTCCGTTTCTGACCTTGTTAAATCGTGGAACTGAAAAATAAATGAGACCGAAAGTCGGGCCTTGCATGGCCACTCGCTTTTAATATGCAATTATTAGATCTGTGCAATTGAACAAATCAGTCTATTAACACAGGTGTGAAATGAAAATACAAAGGCGATGCTGTGTTCTGCATTCAAAGACCTAAAAAAGTATTGCTCACAGTCATTTTCTCAGAGGTGCAGTTTCCTGCTACAGCCAGTTGGTGTCCTCATGCCTCCATTGAAACCGATTCACTAGTAGATGCCAAAACCTTAACTCCAACCTGGTGATAAAACTCTCTCCACCCTCTTTACCCTCATCCCTTCTTTCTCCACATGCTGCCTCTATTATTGTAGGCTTTAGCTCCATTGCGTTGCTTTAATTGTTTCCTGAAGTTTAGCAGGTTGCTTTTAAAAGAAATAGTTATCCATGCAATTCCACAAAAAAGTGAATCTGCCCAGCAAGGTGACATGGATTGACTGATGTTGGGAGGGTAAAATGAGAGTTAGTGATACAGTTGAAAGAAGAGAACATGGGACAGAGGGAGGTGAGAGTGGAGGATCTTTGGCATGGGGAGGTGAGTCAGGTGTGTCTGTTATTGGTGAGAGAGAGATGGTTAGGCCTCATTGCTTCCTTGGCAGTCCGTCCTCACGAGATTAGTCCATAAACATTATGGTGTGTGTGCGTGTGTGGGCAGCTTCAGCATGTGGCGTCTGAATCCACCCTCTTCATGCTGACCGCTTCTTTTCATCATCTCTCCGCTGACTCTGCTGTCGGAGTATTTACAGATGCACAACGAACAATTAAACAACTCTCTGCTTCATGACCCCAAAACAAGAATTAAAACAATTAATTACCGTTAACCCATACTGTGGTATAATTATCAGCACACGGCCACCGAGCTAATTCATCCACATGAACGCACACTTAAGAGTCTCCTTTCCTCACCTTCGTTTAACTTGTGTCTAAATTTAGAGGGAGAATACTGGTGTGAAACTCCTGGGGAGAGAAATGTTGGCTGTCTGTAATTAGGTTGAGCCACTTCTTGCCATTGTTAACATCCTACTTTAATATGAGGAGGACCCCTCCCTGACCCTCTTCAGCATCTTCATTTCTACCTGATGTCTGTCTTTCCCACATGACTCCTTTTATTCCTGCCTGTTCTTCAACCCTTTTCCTTCTTGATTATGGATTTTCTCTCTAGTGTTTTTATCCTTTTCCACTGTATCCCTCTGCATCCTTTCCCCCCTTTTTTTTCTCAGTCCTCTCCTTGGCCTTTCACACAAACCCAATTTCTCTTTTTTTTTTTTTTTTCTGGGCACGTTCTTTCCATCCATACATCCTCCCTTCCACCCCTGTGCTCCCTAACCGACTGTGCCGGCTGCTGTATTTTTGGCCGTGTGGTCTAGAAATAGGATTTTGTAGATGGCGGGAGGGAAGTCAGGAGTTCACTTCCTTGTTCTTCCTTCACTCATCCTTCCTTTGCTTACTTCAACTGATACGATGGCAGCACTACAGTAGATAAAAACTACTGTATTGTGCATGATAATCACCACAAGCTATTACAGTGCACACGACTGCAGAAAATCAAAATTCAGGTCAAACCAATTGAAGAGCGACACAGAGGGGAAAAAAGAGATGTCGTTTTTTTTTCATACTTTGCAATGATAATGATATTATCAACATGAATAATGCAATGTCTGCAACGACCCTTTTTTTCCCTTTTTTATAACCCAGTGATTTTCATGCCACTGCAGCAGTGTAATGTACTGTCACCCAGTTCACTCGATTGCAAGAGCATCACAATCTGACATGCTCTTGGCTTTTCCAAACTACTTTAAATGACGCTTGCCACATCACGGTTTGAATACTGATTCCTTGGTTGTGTCATTCTCTCCTAGCTCCTTTAGAAGTGATGATGTTGAGGTTTGATTTTGTTTATTCTGCCCCTTCTGTCTGTTTTCCATATTGACAATGACCCAGTACTTTAATTGCCATTGTCAAGGGAGACTGTAAAAAGGGTCATGAAGTCTCCAGTGCAACATTCTCCTTATTTAGATGCCTTCACTCGAGCTGCTGGGGGAAAACATGGGGCTAATGAAACAATACACACACATCCAATTCCCACTTTGCCCAACAAGCAGTTCCTGTGCTTTGCACAAATCCCAGATACAACGTGAATGTCTCTTTTTAAGTACTTGTGAAGTTTGTTTTGAGCCCGTAGATGTGTTTTATCGTCTCCAAACATCCAAATGACACCATACGTCTTTTTATTGTGTCTGGGCATCTTTTAATGTTTTTTGGACTAAACCCAAGTTGTGCATATTTCAAGTGTAGACTTTTTACTTTTTATTTACTTTTTATGTCAGTCTTAACATCAATGCAAGTTAGTGCTGAATGATAAACAGTATGCTACTCGTATCAAATGATAGTATGCATGGATGTTTTCTCTCTATGAGCTCTGATGCTGATTATCTAAGTTATAACTTGAATGAAACATGAAGGCTATTTCTACAAATACATTTGATGCAGTATTGATCATTTATGTCTGTAGTTTGATGAAGGTGTTTGTCAGGTTTGAATTGAATACGATTGAAGCTGAAGGTACTAGTACTGTCTAATAATTATGCATCTATTGATGCCAACAAAGTGCTGGAAAACTATAATTCTAGGTCTACAGACACAGATTAAAGGAATGAGCAAAATTCAATAAACTTATTAAAATGGATGAAGCTTTGTGTGTCTGCTTGTGTGTATGGACCTGTGTGTTTTTTTTAACAGTGCTCTTGTCTATCTGTGTCTCTTTAGGAGATGTACTCCAAAGGTATGGTCCTGGCCAGTGCTATCAGACAAGTGCGGGGACTGGGTGATAACAAGTTTGAGGTAATCACCTCTCTTCGGACGTTCATATTCCGGGCTGATAAAGAAGGTACGACGAGTGGATCTTTTACTTATTATATACATTTCACAGTCATCTTATTCTTCTCTTTCTGCTTGTCCGTCTGCCTTGAACTCATTCTCTTTGTCCTTTTCCTTTTCTGCCTCCATGGTCTTTCATTCCTTCCTCACTATCTCTAAACACCTTTGTGGTAATCATCTGACGTATCTCCTTCTCTCCACATGCAGACTTCTCTCTGCCATTTCTTTTCCTGCTACTCTCTCCTGAACTTTTAGTAAAAAAAAGTATCCCTGTCCAGAGAAACAGTTCAAAATTATGAGGAAAAGTGTGTGTTCGCTTTATTTTGTATTTTAAAAGATGAGTATTTGTCTTATATCTACATTAATGCATGCTGAATTAAGTAGCCAACGCCCTTAACTGCACTATTAGCGCACAATGACTTTGTGTTTTGGTGCTTATGTGTTTTTATCATAGTTTTTTCACTTTTACAAAAATGCACGTACATTGTGTAAATAAGATAGCTACAATTATTGACTAGTAAATTCTTACATTTTCAACAGAGCTAGTCATTATGCTATGCTAAGCTAAAACATCCCGACTCAAGCTCTTTAGGCTAATTAACAAACACACATATGATTGAAACTGAGTTATCTAACCTTTGTAAGAAAGGCAAACAAAGGTACTAGATTAAATGTTAGATACTTTAAGGGATCTTGTTTTTTCTAGTAAATGAATTTTAAGCTATGTGACTGGGTGTACAGGGTACTTGGGGAACTCCTGGTGGCAGGAATTGAATGCCTCTCTGAACTTATGGTATGAAGTCAATCTAAAAGGTTAGAATAAATGAACAAAATCTCAACTCTCCCAGGAACTCTCAGTTAATAGTCTTGTTCCTTATTCCTCTCTTCATCCCTCTGTCAGACAAAACGGAGTAAGAGTTGTCTGTGCTTATCGTCTTTCAGCTGGAACCCTTGTCTGTGTCGGCGTTAATGAGAGGGGATAGGGATACTTTCAGCTCCTTACCCCCTGCCTGCTTTGTGGCAGTCTATTAGGCAGTTCTGGAGAAACTGCTCCTTACTAATCGAGGGTCAGTTTCTGGGGTCAGAGGCTGGCCGCCCTTTGTGATATTGCAGAAATTCAGTTTTGTATGATTTTGGCCTTTGACTCATTTTGTAGCACAGGGTGAATATTTGAGAAGAGGCAGAACTGATCTTGATTGACCAGAACATTGAGGCCACAATGCAAATCATTGACATATTGACATCTTTTTATCTAGGAGTAGAATAATCAATATTTGACCTACTCATCAGTGGTACTGAGAATGAGCTTATTGCTCTTGGTAAGCTCAACTTGTCTGGTTTGGTGCTCAGCTGGAAATGGCTAAAGCTGTTTTGAAGCATTTATACAATTTAAATGTTTATTAAAGCAATATAGAGAGCAGAAAAAATATGAGTTATAATTCCAATTAAGGAAGTCTGAACAAGACATGTTTGGGTTGTTCTCGAGCAAGGCTCTTGATGGTCAAGTTCTCCAGCTGCTCTTATGGAGATGCTTTGTGTCCATTCTTGGGTTATTATTTGTGTGAAGATGCATTCTGCTATTTCAGGTTCACCGCAGAGTCATATATAGAAGCAGTGAGAAGTGTAAATGACAAAACTACAGTGGTATGAATTCATGCATTTAGTTACAACTAAAACCCGTAACAACCCTTCCAAATACATTATATACTGGTTTAAGTGGTTTAACCAGGACATGATGGCATCACAGTTATATGTGGTTACAGCTGCAATAAAACATTTCTTACCACATCCAACCATTATGCTAGGTGTGAAAACACTGACGTTCTAACTGGTAATGCTGTGATGTAGTGCTGTACCATTTGGCAAGATTGCCACGACTAGACACAGGAAGGTCATGTGACCACATGCACTCCAGGCTAAACTGAGACTGACTGATCATATCTTCATTAGCGGTACAGATAACAATTGCACTTAACACAAACACAGAGCAGGTCGTCATGTTATGTAATGTTATGTAATTTATCTGAAGCCTTTTGCAGTTATTTAATCGCACAGGTCGACATCGTGATTGTAATTTAGGGCACTTTATAGTCCTGCTGTAAACTACAGTAATATGAATTCATGCATTTAGTTAAAAGTAAAAACTGTAACAATCCTACCAGATACACAATATCATGAAAGTATCACACATTTTATCACACTTTTGGGTCCAGATCTGGACTGGAGTCCACCTGTCAGGTGATGATTTTGGAACATTAGTGTCAATGTCTGTAAAAAGTCTGTAGTGCTAATGAACTAGAGACTTTTGGTCAGCAGTTCTTAACTACATATTTTCAATATCTTTTAAGAGAAGGTCTCTCATCTTCATGTTTTTATTTTATTTTTATTTTATTATATATAAATCTATATCAGCATAACTAAGAGATGGCTCAGAGTCACCTGAGCCAGCTCTGATTATAAGCTTTATCGTAAAGGAAAGTTTTAAACCTAGGCTTAAAAGTAGAGAGGGCGGCTGCTTGTCAAACCTGAACTGGGAGCTGGTTCCACAGGAGAGGAGCTTGATAGCTAAAGGCTCTGCCTCCCATTAAACATTTGGAAACCCTGGGAACCTCTCTGAGAGCGAAGTGTTCTGGTGGGATGATATGGTACTATGAGGTCTTTCAGATATATAGGAGCTAGATCATTAAGAGCTTTATATGTGAGGAGAAGAGCTAATGTAGGAGAAATATGATGTCTCTTACTAATTCCAGTCAAAACTCTGGCTGCAGCATTTTCAACTGGAGCCTTTTAATGAGTTACTGAGACATCCTATTAGAAGGGAATTACAATAATCCAGGCTAGAAGTAACAAGTGCAAGGACTAGTTTTTCAGCATCACTTTGAGACAGGAGGAAGAAGACAGTCCTAGATATTTGTTTTACGTATGAGTTAAAGTAGATAACCTGGTCAAAGATAACTCCAATATTCCTCACAGTAGTGCTAGAGAGGTAGATGCCAGTGCTATGTCATCTAGAGTAGCTATATGATAAGAGATCATATCCCTGAGGTTTTTTGGTCATACTATTCAAGACCTACTGTATATTGCTAAATGAAGATAATAAAGATGAATGAATAATAAATGTATTATTCATTCTTTTTTCTACAAGTTTTCATCACTACTGGTTCATGAAAAACCAAAAACAACTTGCCCTTCAAACTTTTTTCATCTATTTTCTCTGAACACTGAGAACTGAGCGTTAGCGGTCCGCCCTCCTCTCCTCGTTGATTCACTGCATCATCATATCGATGACTGCCAGCTTTTTTTGTCTGTTTATGAGTCGCGGGTCATCAGCTGCGTCATTTATCACACTGTCTGCTGGCTGATTGTCATACGTCACACTCAGCCATCCTGACAAGAGCTGAGAGTAGAGAGGGATGTCTGATTTGGAGGTGGCCTCTGAACCGCCTAAGATCAGTGGGAAGCTTCTCACAGAGATGGCTGCTGCTGTCAGAAGGAAGAGAAAGAGAAGAGAGAGACAGACAGAAGGAGGAGAAAACTTGGCCTCATCACCTCATGCATCTTTAAGCAGGCCCACTCGCCTTGTGGAGAAGAGTCATCAATCTTTGTGGAAACACATGAGAAAGAGACATGAGGAGACAGAGGGAAAGAGAAGGAGTAGGTTAGTGAAGTGGAGTTAAGGAGCTGGTGGGCTTACGTAGTAGGTGTGGGGGGAGGAGAAGGAGGGGGATGATGGAGTGATGGTGAGAGGAGTATGGAAGAGCGTTAAAGGCATTCAAGAAGGGTAAAAGGAGATGGGGATAGGAGCAACGAGAGAAGACAGGGATTAAACTAGGGAGTAACGGGGATGGATGGAGCGAGAGAGACACACGCAATCTTGGTGTGAAAAAGCAACAGAGAGGTAAAGGCAGAGACGGCAGGGAGAGATGAAAAGGGCAGAGTGAAGACGGAGGGGAGGAAAAGGAGGAAGGAGAAGCGAGTGAATAATTGAAGGCCACCGGAGAGAGTGTGCACACAGCTGTTGGCTGATTCTCCACTTGGTCCGCAGGTGGCCTCTTCCCTCAGGTACTGTCAGCTTGAGAGAGAAGAGATGGAAGGAGGAAGGAAAGCAGGCAGGGAAGGAGGTAGGGAGGGAGAGAGAGGGGGAGAGAGAGAGAGAGTGTTGAGGTGATGCGGTTAGTAGTGGCAGGAGTGGAGCAGAAGAAAGTGAGAAGGAAGGAGAGTTTTGCAGGAAGAGATGCAGCAGAGTGATGGAAAACTGTTAGGACAAGCAGCGAGTGCATCTGAAAGGTGTGCAGGAGATGACACACGGTGCAAGATAAGAGCATTGGATTTACTGTGTAGAAAATGTTGATGATTTGTTTTCTGATGCTTCTGTCAATTGAACATCCGCAGGCCTGATCATAACACACTTTTGTTTTGTATGAGGTGACAGGAAATGGTTAGTGAGGTGTAGGCAATAAATAAAGAACAACATGGTTGGAAACAGAGTGGAGAGCAAATCAGCAGAACTATAAACAATGGAGGACGTCACTTTGCATTTACAGTAACCATCGGTGTGTTTTAGCACAAGAAAGCACAAACAAGTTCAATTTGTATAACACTAGGGTTTAAACAAGTTGGCTAAAATTATTTACTTGTACCCTGGTGAGTCTAATTTGATTTGCATCCTGCTGATAGAGCATCTGAAAGACCAGAATCTAGATCTGGATCATGTCTGACAGAGCTGGTGATGTGTTGAAGGATTTTCTTAGCTTGCAGATCCCACTTGTGTTTCAGTCGGAAAACTTTCTATATGCGTGCATCACTATGAGCAAGGTAGTTATTTATTCACAAATTATGAGGCACATTGCATAAGTTATCTTATTAAAGAATTCTGATATGTGTGAAGCATTTTAAATTAAAAAATACAGATGTCAGGAGTCTCTGGTGCAAAATCAACATAGTGACAGTTTCTAATTAATTTCAAACACTATCTCTTATTGCTGTTCTGCTAGTTCTTCTCACTTAATGACCTTAAATACTGTAAATAAAGACACTAATCACCTAAACATATCTTATCCATGCCAACGGTATAGTAATTTAATGCGAACATATGTAGATTAAACATTGAAGAGTAATAAGTCCAGTAATAAGTAGAGTAAACATTTTATTCAGTGCAAGGAGTAAGAGGACCACAATGAGATGAAACAAAGCGAATAGCCACAGTTCTTCTTTCCTTTCCTTTTTTTAAAATTCCTGTTGATGGAGACTGTGTGGGCGGCTTCTAAGATGTCTGAGTGCTGAGTGGACCTGGCTCTCATCTCATCCACTTTCAGTCAGGATTGTTTGTCTCCCATCTCATCTCTGTCCGCATAAAATAAAATACAAATACATAGTTATTCTAGTTTTTCTTGACATGCAAAGAATGTAGATGCTGTTGTTGGGCTTTATTGGCTTTATTTATCGTTTATTCTTTTTATATGCATGGAGAGGTGAGGGCATGTTTGCAATGAGTAAAAATAACTTTGGCAAGAGGGCTGGAGGTACATTTGTGAGACTGTGTGCGCAACCAAACAAAACCATATACGCAAACATATGCAAGCCATATTCAGACATGCGAGTCAAATGCACACATGGTAACACATAGGCATATGGGCATGCCTCCTCTGTTTTTCTCAAGTTTCTCAGTCCTCCCACCTCTTTCTTTGCTCTAGCCCTCTCTCCTGCACTCAGAGTGACAGCTTGGGCGAAGAAGAGCGGAGGAGAGAGAGAGGGAGAATGGAGGCCCTGAATAAATGAACAGGCAAATAAGTGAGTGCGGGACAGGTAATGGAACTCAGAAAGCGGGGTGGGAACGGAACAGTAAAGCCTCGTGATGTAAAGAGCAGTCAATAATTCAGTGGGACATTCATTATTGATGGCACCTCTTTGTGAATTCAAGAATCTGGGGGGTAGCCAGACCAGAGCCGAGCTGGGACCAGGCAGCGGATACAGTATTGGATCCTGTGGATAGTGTGTAGGGGGAGGATGTCTAGAGACGACTTCAGAAGTTAAGATGGTGGTGGATATGTTACACTAGAGGTTAAAGAGAGGAACACGTCAGTAAAAAGGCTGTAGGAGGCTCAGGAGGTCACAGTTAAGATGTTAATTAAGGTAAATTGACAACAATGTTGGGTGGACAACGGCTGCAGAATGATTGACAGGCCTTTGAGCCCCCCCTCCTTGGACTGACCTGTAGTTGAGAACAACAGGTCAGTCAGAGGGCAGCGTAACATCATGTTTCACTTTGTGATGCCACTAAAGAAGAAAACAGTATATAGCCTTATATAATAATCATTAAGTGCTAAAGTCAAAATAAAATTATTCTTTTCCTTATCAGTAGTAGATCAGTTAGTGCAGTTTTTATGTTTCCTAACGTTTTAGAACATGCAAACCTTTAGTACATCAGGACCTATGATTGTCCGTCTGTGAGATGTTACTCATTGGTTTTGCTCCTGCTGAGCTCTACGTGATTGGCATCACACAGTTTGGCAGAGCTCTCTGTCAATCCTCTGTAAAAATAGCGTCTATGTGAAGATGGCATGGTTTTCACTGAGAGTGAATCACTAGAATCATTCAGTTCTAACAAAAAATACACTCTGTATCCTGTATCTTTCAAAGTTTTCGCTACAGAGAGTATTTTAGGACTTTGGGCAGACATGGATGTATAATGCAGCTTGAGTGGTTTGCGGATGCAACCATGAGGTGGTAATTCTAATACTCTTGATACTAGGAAATAATTCTGTGTTCACCTGTGAGTGAACAAAGTGAGCAAAATAGCACATGCTGTATAAAATTTTTTAAGCCAGATGTCTCAGAAGGACTTGTATTACTCAGCAAGACGAGGTCCAATAAATATTTTCTTCTTTACCAGTCCAGTACACGATGCTCTTATTACTATTACAGCTGCTTTGAGCAATGCACTGAGTCTCTATGCCTTCTGTTCTCTAAATGAGCTGCGAGGAGGAATTAAAAAGACACCTTTTTCCATTAAAATGATCAATAAGGTATCACAAAAACAATTAATACCTCTATTGACACGCTTCAACAACATAATTTATTATTCTCTTACATTTGTGTGACACTGCTTTTTCTTCTAATGGCAAACAACACGTGACATATTAAGCATAATGAAAGGAAACGGGGAAATGATTAGGTTTCTCTTCTGCGCTCCAAACATTTTCATAAAATGAAAACCTTTTTGAAATTACGTTTGACGTCATGTTTTCTGTTTGGTGAACATTTATGAGATCCTCCATCTGGTTGTTTTCTCAAATATACTGGTATCCAAAAATACATTTTGTGAAAAGAGAGTGTGCTGCCCCTGCCTGACCACACACATGTTCACCGTTGTTCCGATAACATCACTTTGTCACTTTGTGTATTTCAGAAAAGTGTCATTCTGTCAGAGTATTTTGTTATTTTGTTGATGACTTGATAGAGAAAAGTGAATTCAAGTGAATTTACCTTTTTTTTTATTATTTTAAAAAAACATGCTTTGTTATCATTTCTCATATTTTCAGGATGATCCCACCTGATTTCATATCAGTTTACAGATTGTTTTGATATCTTTTGCTTTTTCTGTCTTGTATTGAACTGTTTCCTCAGTGGGTGCTGCTGTAGACCTGTTTGTGTGTGCTTGTGTGTTTACACGTCTTTGATATCTCTTGTGTTTCCACTTTGCTGGCTTTGATAGCACAATGTCTTGGGCGATAGGGGAATGGGCTTTACAGCGTCGGCTTCGTGTCTTCTTTTATGTCCGTTTGAAAAGTTGAAGAGGAAGATATCTGAGAGGCCTTTTGAGTGAGCATCGTTTGAATGTAAACTCCGGCTGGAACCTGATGCGTTGTGTTACACTTGAGCCATTTAGCCGCTCAGTAATCCACGGTGATTTACACTAAGGTAGAGATTCAGTGTCCTACTCAAGGACAAACAGTTTTTGAAGACGCTAACATGCCAGTTATAGGACAGTTAAACCTCAGTGTCCCACCTTAGCTATGTCCAGCTTAGGTTCTTCATACTGCATGCATGAGGTAGCTCTGCATGTGAGGTCATAGGGTGTTGTCTCTGTTTAACCTTTTCAAAAGCAAAAACACAAGAGCAAAAACTGAATAAACTGTTTATTTAACTGCTATCACATACTGTAATTGTTAGCATGTAGCTCACCTACACTACTAAGCTAGTTCTGCTTCTAAGGCCAAGAATAGTTCATCACTCATTTGTTAAAGATAGTCTGAGCTAGCATGAGCTAGAGTAGCTCTTTTTCAGATATTTTTTGCTTTGAATATTCTGCAGAACTTATCTTAATGTGGAGACGTGCTGTCTGTGATCATTAAACAGCACTGCAGTGCAGAGATTTCACTTAATGTTTTGGAACGAAGTTCACCCTTTTTACAGATTAGAGAGTTTCAATTATTTCTGCTTGATTAGTAAGCTCTGTAGCATTGTCATTTATTGTAATTTCACACTGATGACTATTTGCTTCACCACTGACAGCTAGCACTTGCATAGTATACCTTTTACTAAATGAACATAGTGAAACATAGTGTTTTTTTGGCTAAACTTTTCTAATAACTTAGAATGGTAAATCCCTCACTATTATTACTACATGCTGCATCTGTCATGTGCAAGAATGTAAAGCTGGACGGATGTAGCAATAGCAAGTTTACACAAGGGGATGTAGAGGGCGTACTTAACAGTCAGTTGCTCTATTCACAAAACAAAACCGTTGCAAATTAGTGGATTCAGAAAAGGTGGCTATGCCTCATTATATGCCATATTTATTAATTATATATTTTAATGAGGTGTTGTCTTTTGACTCAAATTACCTTCACCACATCTTGCTTGAGGCTTGCAAATCTCAGAGAAACAGCTGCATATCTGTATCTCTTCTCCCGGACTTTGCACTTGTCAGCTTTGCGAGATATTCTTTTTCCAGGGGCTAAGTTAATTTTCGCCAGTCGTCGCTCATCTTCCGTTTCAATTACTTTTCTTTTGGTCTGGACTTTCCTGTATCAGTATGCTGTGGAGGTTCAGCTGCCAATGAGCTAATGCAACTCACTGAAGGGACGGGAAAGTGATGAATTAACACTGTGACTCAAAGACTTAAAAATGCTGGTTTTGTCTTGCTTTGTTTGATTTCTTGTCCTTTTGTTTTCCCTATTTCAAGCACTCACACTTGCATCCACGTGTACAGTCTACCTTTCTTTTTCTCTGTTTCTGACTCTCACTCATGCTCGTGTCCACAGGGGAGCGCCAGGAGTGGATGGAAACTCTTCAGACCGCCACCCGCCCCCCCCTCTGCAGCTCCCAGAAGCGCTCAGACAGCCTCTCCCTTCTCTCCTCCACAAACAAGCGAGGTTTGCTGGAGCTCCGCAGTTACAAAGGCAGAGTGCTGGTGTCCCTGGCGGGGAGCAAAGTCAGGCTCTGCAAAACAGAACAGGTACTTCAGCACCACTGGGACATCCTCTCTACAGGATGACAGCTTCCTGTTTGAAAAGGAAACATAATAATCACAGCCTATTTGAAGCAGATCAGACAGAGTTGTTCATGAAAGAGATGGAGATGTTCATGCATGTGTAATGCAGAAAGTAAATATATATGTGTGAATAGGCTGGAGGGTACCCTGAGATGTATTGTGCTCTATTTTTGGTGGTTACACACATCTCCAAGTATTAAATTTGCTCATCAGACATGCAGGTATGGCTGCAACCATTGCAGGGCAATCTGAAAAATATAAGATATGTGTATCTTGTGAACAGATGGAGAAGGAGTTGTGATTGGATTGAATTGGATTACACTTTCACATTCACGTTACAGCAGCAGCCTATAAATGACCTCAAAAGTTAAACACCAGAACAGAATAAATCTGGAATACAGTTAATACAGAACGGATGAAAAACGTCAATAATAATAATTGTAATAATAGCTTCTTTCCATTCATAGATTGACTTATTTGGGAGCCAGGCTAAAAAAAAAAAAAGCTCCCAAACTGTAGAACTAGCAGGCAAACAAGCCTCTTGTGAAAACATTAGTTGAGACCTCGTCAGCAGTGTTTCCTGTTTTCTTCTTCAGTCATTACCCAAAATAAGAACTCAAAAAGTGTCATCTTATGCCTAGCCTGCTCTTGAATTATTTCTTGCTATTTAGTTTATTATACATGATTTCTACCAATCCTAATGCTGAATCTACCTCAGAAACTCTGGATGCCTTTCCACTTTTCTACCATCCAGGAGTGGTGTTAGACTCTTATCGTTGGTGTGCTGCATCCAAACAGCCTTGGTTTGTTCTTTGGTGAACATGTGTTTTATGTATTTTTTAAAAACTTTTAGAACTTAAACATCTACATTTAATTTCAGACCGACTGTTGCTATAATCCATTCTCAAATGACAGATATGAATGGCAAGGTGATTTATCAAAGTGAAGTAATTTTTTTTTTGCCAAGGACAGATTGTAAAAACATATGCACTCATGTAATTCTTCTTATTGGTTTCTTAAAGTACGCTCTATTCGTTTTGTAAATATTGAGACAGACAGAGAGTGACGTTAAAGGAGAAAAGAGAGGTGCACTAGGACTGTTGTGTTGCGTG
>OMLM01015538.1:1852-25273 GCA_900302695.1 Helostoma temminkii | reverse complement strand
GAACTATATGACCATTCATCATTCATAACCGCAGATTTGATTTCCTCATTTACATGTAGCATGTAGGGTAGCAGAGCATAATGGCCTTGCACACCAAATAGGATAAAGGAACACCAGTGGGAGTAAACTTAACATTTAATGCTCACTGTAACTGAGAATTCTAAAAGAAAAAAGATCTTTAAATGTCAGGCTGCCACACATCAAATTTGGATTACCAAATTTAATTTTACATTTTATGCCATATACATTTTCATGAGTAGGGACTGAATCTAAATCCCAAAGTCAATGAAGCCAAATGTAAAAAAATGGTCCAGGTCATTAAAGCAGCTCAAACTGAGGGAGAGAGATACATTTTAATCTCATTCATTTAATCTGTGGAATAATTACTGATTCATTCATTAAAAGTTGTCTGCCAGGCTAATTCTTGGGGACTTCACGTTGACCAGTGAAGTGACTAAAGTCATTGCATATTGCTATATTTCAACATAACCTGACTAGCAGTTGCCTTTGTTTATAGTATTTAAAATCAAGCTAATGGTCTACTGGCAAATATTTAGTACCTGAGACATATTATGGACTTGGGACTTGCTAAATAGTCTTCAGTGCATTCTGAAAGTATTTAGACCTCAATAATCTAAACTCAGTGTCCCATAATGATAAAGTGAAAACATTTTATTTAAAATGAAAAACCAAAATATCACATCGGTAAGTATTAAGACCCTTTACTCAGTACTTCGTTAAAACACCTTTGGCAGCCTCAAGTCTTTTTGGGTATGATGCGACAAGCTTTCCACACCTAGATTGGGGGATTTTTCTGCCATTCTTATTTGCCATTCTTGGGCAGGCGATGAGCGGTTCCTGGTTTCCTCTCGACAAAAGGAGTTGAAGCCAAACAGTTCAATCTTGGTTTCATCAGACCTGAGAATATCGTTTCTAACAGTCTGAGAGATCTTTGAATGGGATTTCATGTTTTGCACTGCGGAGAGGCTTCTGTCTTGCCATTCTGTCATAAAGCCATAAAGATCAGTGGACAGCTGCAGTGATGGTTGTCTGAACTTCTTCGCACAGAATCTCACAGAAGCTCAGTCAGAGTAAAATTGGATTCGCGGTCACCTCTCCTACTAAGGTGTTTTCACTTTGTCATTATGGGGTACCGAGTCAAGATTATTGAGAAAAAATAAATTTGAATGGCAGTAGTATCAGGCTGCAACATAACAAAACTGAAAGAAGTGAATGGGCTCTGAATATTTTTTAAATGCACAGTTAGTCTGTTATAGAGCTGATATGACAGAAAACAAGAAATAAATGAGCATTAAGATAGGTTGTGTTGATTGCAGGGCCTTACTGTGCTTGAAAAATTCTGTTTATGTGGTTCTTTTGGGTTAGTTAATCATATATGTGCAGCTGTCCTAGCAAGTTTCATCATCAGGATCAATAAAGTATGTCAAAAATTATATTAACACTCTAAAACCTATTAAAGTCTCAATTTGGCAACAGCACATACAGCATCACAGTTCAGATCACTACAGTATATACAGTTAATGCATTATATAACTCATATCTCTGGTGGTAGCCATTACTTGGGCTGAGGTAAAAATATGGTATAAAGTTGCATTATTTATTAGATCAAATTGCGATTGACTCTGGCTGAATGTGGGAACCACACCTACAGCCAGTTGGAGTAGGTGAATGATGAATAATTCAGCCTTTATGTAAATGGATTCCAAAGCAGCTGCTGGAGGGCTGATAGGAAAAGATTGATTTTTGGGAAGATTTGAACAACCTTTAGTGAACACAGCTCTGTATATTTAAAATACACTTAATCCATAAGGGCCACAATACTAGCTCTTTAAGTTTTCTTTAATTTTTGAGAACTTTCCAGTTTATTACAGTGTGGGAACAAACGAGAGCT
This sequence comes from Helostoma temminkii, assembly GCA_900302695.1. Taxonomy (NCBI): domain Eukaryota; kingdom Metazoa; phylum Chordata; class Actinopteri; order Anabantiformes; family Helostomatidae; genus Helostoma; species Helostoma temminkii. The sequence goes on along the minus strand of OMLM01015538.1, from coordinate 23,361 downwards.
CTATGATTGCTGTTTGTGGCAAGTTGGAAGAAGATAAATGCTTGAAACCTGCAGTTGCAAGTGTGATTGGCATTTTTAAACAACCATGGGAGATTGCTTGAAAGTTGTGATTTTAATGAAAACTATTACATACAAACAGTTTAGTATAACCACATTTGTAATCAGAACAGATGCAACAACCTCATTATTATTTTCTTGTAAAACCCAACAATTTTACTCCACCCCTTTCATTTGTCTTTATATTTCAGTGGTTTGGATGTCTGTGGCCTTTAATCCAATAATCTTAATTCAATTCAATTGAATTCAAGTTTATTTATATAGTTCCAAATCACAACAAAAGTAATATCAAGGCACTTTACAATGTAAAGTTTAAAACCTTACAAAACAACTTAATACAATACAGAAAACCAAACAAAACCCCCTTGAGCAAGCACTAGGCGACAGTGGAGAGGATAAACTCCCTTTTTAAGAAAGGAAAAAACCTCCAGCAGAACCAGGCTCAAGGTGGGTGGCCATCCGCTTAGACAGGTTTAGATGAGTGGAAAGAAAAAGAGAGAAAAGAACAACGGGCCACAAAACAAAAACAAACACTTGGCAGGTAGGATGGGCCAACAACTGAACACTGGGAAAACACAGTTTTAAGGCAGAGGATACTTGTAGAAAGAGAGAGTGAGCCAAAGACAAAGAGACAAAACTACAGGAGGGAGAAGACACAGTCAATAACATGTAATGGTGGTGTGTGAGTAAATAAAGAAAAGAGGATTAGCTAAGTGTGTTGAGGGAGGTCCCTCAGCAGTCTAAATTTTTAGCAGCATAACTGAGAGGTGGTTCTGAAACATCTGAACCAGCTCTAACTATAAGCTTTTTAAAAAAAGAAAGTAGTTTTAAAAGTAGAAATGGGGTTTCTGCTTCCCAAACTAGAACTGGGAGCTGGTTCCACGGTAAAGAAGCTTGATAGCTAAATGATCTACCTCCCATTCTACATTTTGAAACTCTGGGAACCACCAGCAGCCCTGTTACAGTATTCTGCTGTAATGATATGGTTCTAAGTGTTTAAGATATGAGGGAGTTTGATCATTGAGTGCAGGGAAGCTAATGTAGGAAATATTATCTCTCTTACTAACTCCTGTCAGAACTCTGGCTGCAGCATTTTGGATCAGCTGGAGGCTTTTTGGGTAGTTACTGGGACATCCTATTAGTAGGAAATTACGGTAGTCCAGTCTAGAAGTAACAAAAGCGTGGACTAGTTTTTGAGCACCACTTTGGAACAGGATGCTTCTAATTTTAGCGATATTATCTAAAGTAACTACATGATTAGACATAGTATCTTTGAGGTTTTTGGGTCCAAAAATAACAACCTATATCTTGTCTGAATTTAGTAGTAGAAAATTGCAGGACATCCAAGCCTTTATGTCTTTTAGAAATACTTGAAGTTTGACTAATTAGTATGTTTAATTTGGATGCATAGATACATATAGCTGGGTTTCATCTGCATAGCAATGGAAATTTATTGAATGTCTCCTAATAATGCTGCCTAGGGGAGACGTATAAATTGAAACGTATTGGTCCAAACACAGAACCCTGTGGGACTCGTAACTAACTGTATGCATGGAAGACTCATCATTAATATGAACAAATTGGAACCTATCTGACAGATAAGATTTAAACCAACCTAGTGCCTTTAATCCCAATGACATGTTCCAGTCTGTGTAATAAATTATTGTGATCTATAGTGTCAAAAGCAGCACTGAGATCTAACAAGACAAGTAAAGAGAGATTTCTGTTGGCTGAAGCCAATAGAAGATAACTAGTGACTCTCACCAGCGTTGTTTCTGTACTATGATGTACTCTAAATCCTGACAGGAAATCTTAATACAGGTTATTCCTGAGCAGCCTAAACATAATTGCTTAGCAACTACTTTTTCAAGGATTTTAGAAATAAAGAGCAGATCAGATATTGGCTTATAATTGGTTAAAATCCCTGGATCAAGAGTTGTTTTTTATTAAGTAATGGTTTATTTACAGCAAGCTTAAGGACGTGTGGTACACAGCCTGTTAGTAAAGATGAGTTAAATTGATCTAACACGGACATGCTGACTAAAGGTAACACTTCTTTGAGCAGTCTAGTTGGGATGAGGTCTAAGAGACAGGTTGATGGTTTAGATGAGTTAATGAGTGAGATTAACTCAGCATGATCTACAGGAAGGAAGCGGTCTAACTAAGATTTGAAGCTAAATCCAAGTCTATCCATTTCAGCTACAGGGGTAATCCGATATTTTTTGCATTTAATGGTTATGAATTTATTTGTGAAGAAATTAATAAAGTCATTGCTACTAAGAATAACTGGGCTCAACCGAGCTATGGCCTGGCTACAGTGCTGAAAAGAAACTTGGGGTTATTTTTATTTTTCTCATTTAATGATGAATAATATGTAGACCTTGCCTTATAAAGGGCTTTTTTATATATTGTTCCTGATTCCTGACTACATGTGTCCTTGGACAAGACACTGAACTCCTGTACCCTTTGCACCTCGAAGGGACAACCTGTCCACAAAGAATTTCTCTAAGGGGATTAATAAAGTATTAATAATAATAATAATAATAATAATAATATAATTATTATATTTGCAATGTTGGCAACAATATCAACTACTGTACGCAGTGAAGCTGTAGTATTATCAACAAGAAGGTTGACTTGTGCTGGAGTAAAATTTGGAAAGCTGCTCTCCACTGAAGTAAAGCACAATGGAATTTTTTCCTTAAATTTCGTAACAGCTTTTTTAGATAGACATCTACTGTAATGGAAATTCTTCCTAGGTGTAGTTAAGTTATAGTAAATTCAATTGTTAATAAAAATTGTCAGAAAAGGGGGTTTTGGGAAAATACTTTTAAATGTTCAGTATCAATGCCAAAAGTCAGAACAAGATCCAGGGTGTGATTAAAACAGTGAGTGGGTTTATTTACATTTTGGGTAAAACCAGTCGACTCTAAAAATGACTTAAAAGTGGTGCTGAGAGAGTTATTGTCAACTTCAACATGGATATTAAGTCACTCACTATATTATTACTTTATCTGTACTAAGAACTAAATCAGATACAAAGACAAAACTCACTTAAAAACAACAGGATGACAGTATAAAGGGCTTGACTTTTCCAGTTGTGGTGTGAGATGCAAAGCGAAAGACTTTTAAATAAGCAATAATTATTTTCAGGTCTACGGTTGATTGATAATCGTGAGTGGTATATTGCTGCTACTCCTCCACTGCCAACCTGTGTTTCTAGGAACATGGTGATTAATATGACTTTGGGATGTTGATTCATTTTGACCAACATATTGATCCTTCTGCAGCCAGGTTTCTGTAAGACAGAATAAATCAATTTGATCATCACTAATCAAGTCATTTACTAACATGGATTTAAACGAGAGAGATATAATATTTAATAGTCCACATTTTATTGTTTTGTTTTTATTTTGTTCAGTAAGAGGAGTGGTATTTATTTTTACAAAGTTTTTATGTACCATACTTCTGGTATTGTTTTTTGATTCACATAATTTAAGTGGTCTGGGAGCAGACACTGTCTCTATAGGGTTTACATGGTTTTGGGTGGGCGACGGCTGTAAGCAAGCTGCAGAGAGGCGTGTAAGACTGGGTCTCTGTGTCCTGGGTTCCACTCTGAATGGTCATGGTTTAGGGTGTCTAATAGAATTGGTCATATTTCTAGATAATAGAGCAGCACCATCGAAAATAGGATGGATGCCGTTCCTCTATTGCATTCCTCTCCTCCACTATGGCTTCTCAAATCTCTATCTTCACATTTCTAACAATAGAGCTGCCAATAACCAGAGTGGGTTTTATCAACGGGTGTGTCGCTGAGTGGGGAAAATCTATTTGCAATCTATAGTGGCTAATGGTGAACCTTGGGTGAAGACTTGTTATGCCTTCTATGAACCGTCACCTAGCCGACCTGGCTTACCAGGTGCTCGGGAGATGCTCGGGGGGAGCTAACTTTACCGGGCTGTAAGCTAGCTGGCTTCGCACCGACTACCTGGGCCTGGCTAACTGGTTTATTTTCCACAGTGCAAAGAAGACTTTCCAATTCCGTCAGCCTCGCCTTTAGAGCTGAGCATATTTTGCACTTATTACAAATACTATTATCACTGAAGGAGGCAGAGGAAAAACTAAAAATAAGACACACTGAGCAGGTCAGAGCAGGAGAAGTGGAGGTAGAAAACAACCTATGGCTAGTAGTTAGATGCTAAACTAGCAGGCCTGAGAAAACAAATTAAATACAAATTCAGGACACTCTTGGCTTGTTCAGCTAGTGTAGTATAAGCATTAGTTACAATTGTTAAGTCAGTCACTGTTAGGCAAATTCCAGTAATTGAAAGAGTTAAAAGGTAGTTAACCAGTGTTCAAGCGACAATGCACATTGAATGCACAGTTCAAACGGGAAACGATACAACACGCCTAGGATGGGCAGTAATACTCCTAAGTAATACTTAGGTTTTTATATTTTTCTGCTTTTCACCACCTTTCATTTTGTGGCCTCATCTGAGACCAGCATTCATTTCATTTATACGTCTATAATCTGCTACTTTGGAACCTGCACATACTCTGGTGCTGCCTCCCACCTCTATTTGCTCCTCTGTGGTTTTGGAGGCCATGCTGTAGTTGAGAACATGATGTGAGCAGTCATCTCTTTAGATGGGCCCTGGGCAGAGATCTGTGGGCACAGAATGGCTGAACCCAATCAACCTATTGATCTCTGTTGGGAGAGGCTGACCTGGTGCACATCCTCTGCTCTGGGCGAAAGCTTCCCCTCCCTGCTGACTCTTTCTCCCTCATCTTCCATCTTACTTTACAGCGGTCGCCTGGTTGCCATGGACACCAGTGTTCCCATTTCTTTTCTCTAAGTGCTTCTTTCACTCAAGCTAGGACTCTCACTCTGTTTCCTCTCAATTTTATATCACTGTCAATCTCTGTCATGCTGGCTGTATGTTGCCTTGTCACTTACATGTGCGCAGATTGTTACATATACTTATTATACATTTAACTAATTTTGAGTTACTCAGTATGTCAACAACTTGTTTAAAATTCTTAAATGACATGCTCTACATCAGAAACTTTTGCTGTCTGGCCCTGCAAGGTATCTTTATAAGTGCTCGTTATACTGTAGTAGTTTGTAGTTGTGTGTGTGTGTGTGTGTGTGTGTGTGTGTGTGTGTCATTTCCAAAAAATATATCTCTTCACTCTTGAAAACTAATGAGCTGGCTTGAGAGACAGAAATCTGTGACAGACATTTTTGTACATAAAGCCTTGTGAATATGGCGTTAACATTGTAGGCATTTACTGCAGGTGTGTGTGCTCTTCATATTATTTTAACTGTATCTTCAGCTCATCAAAAACTTGAGTATGTTAGTGAGCAGCTTGAATTCTGAATGCTGCTAAATATATTTTGACTGCTTTGGAAGCACATGCCCAAGTTGGAAATAAGATGTGGACACCTAAACCAAGTATATGGACTGGCTCCACAGGGAGGGCTTTATTTTTGAGCCCACCTGCTGGGATTTGCAAATTTAGCGTAAGAATGAAAAAAGGTGCTGATGTTGTGAAATGAGGCCTGGCCTGCAGTTGACGCTCCACGTCAACCCAAACTGCTGTATGGAGTTTGTGTGCAAGCCTGTCAAATTCTTCAACAGCAAATTGGGAAAACAATATCTTTATTAGAGGTCGACAAAGGGATTTTTAATGACTGATGCCGATGCAGATATTGAGAAATCAATCTGGTCGATAGGACGATATGATACAATTACAGTAAGAAAGACATTTGGTGAAACTAAATAAACTTATATGAATTTATTATGCATAAATTTTTATTTAGACAATTGAGGTAGCATTTAGTGCAGCCTTTTCTTTTCTTTTGCTGAAACAAAAAATATGTATATGTAAAAAATCCCATCTCTAATCTTTATGCACTTCTCTTTGTGCCCAGGGACATTGTTGAATCTAGAAAGGGCCTTTCTTAAATGTTTGTCACAAGCTTGGATGATATACAGTACAAATATGAGTTTTAAGCCCGTAGTTTACTCATGCAGAACATCCTTTATCATTTTAAGTTTAAGGTTATGCACACAACCAGTTAGACGTGGTGTAATAAGTAAACTAAAGTAGAGGGAAAGGGTTGGGAGATACCTGACCAGCTGCATGTACACACAGATTTACAGTAACCAGTAACCCTACTGTGATTGTGTGTTGTGGGCTTAAAGTATCTTTTAAGATTTTGTTGTACTTGGACTAACATTCCCAGAGTCCTTTTAGCCATATGTTGTTATTCCTGATATGAAATTAAAGTACGCTCTCAGTCACAATGGAATTTTCTTGAAAATAATTACTCCATTTTGCTTATTGACAAACTACCTTCATGTGTTCATAATGGTACATAAATTACCTTCAAGTTTCTTTTATGGCAGTAACTGCGCCCCGCCCACGTCAACAGAATAAGCTGGATCACATGCTTTACCAAACTTCTCTGTGCTTTACTTCTTCCATTTTCTCACTTTCAAATTGACAGAGCTTCTGATGTAACATGAGTGTGTTTTTTATGTAGATTGAAGCTATAAATGTTTTATACCTTTTCCATCACCACGTCTAACTTTTCTGAGACTAATATAGAAATAATATCCTGAAAAAATATCTCACATTAGCACTTTATAGATTTTAATGGTGCAAGGTGAGACAGATTGATTTACCTGTCCCATCGCCTTCTCCCCAGCCCTCTATCAATTTCATCTAATCCATTGCAATCACACATTGGCATACCCACTCAACAACCACCCCAAAACTACTCAAATACGGCACACACCCATAACCCTGCCAAGCGATACTGTGCTGTTTAATTGCTCTCTCAAATCAAATCAATAACAGTGAGGCATGTGTTGGGGTGGGGGGTAAAAAATCAATTGTTGCAGCTTCACGGCCGAGTCAGAACAGGAGAAGGAGGAGTGGATTGAAGCGGTCCAAGAATCGATCGCTGAGACGCTCTCCGACTATGAAGTGGCAGAGAAGATCTGGTTCAACAAGGCCAACAGGAGCTGTGCCGACTGTCGTGCCCCACAGCCGGAATGGGCGTCTGTCAATCTGGGTGTGGTCATCTGTAAGAAATGTGCAGGTAAGGGACACATGATTATGACCTCCCACTTTGCACTATTTTTTGTCCTTTTTGAAGGACACCCACTTGCTGGATGCATTTGTACACTGTGATACTGTAAGTACAGTTCACCCTGTTAATCGACTACTCCACTATGTAAACACTAAACCACCTAGTATGCATGTTAGTACTCTGTTCTCAATCTGTATGTGTGGTCCGTGTTGGTGCCTGTGTGAGTATATAACCTGACCACGAGGTTCTTCTGAAATAAGACCTCAGGTGATAAGCCACTTATGGGAGTTGGCATCTGGCCTCTGGACTCTCTAATCTATTTGGCGATGCTGGATAGCTCAGATGAAATGACAACAAAGATTAGACCACAGGCGAGAACTTGGGGGATCCCAAACTGCTTCTTGATGCGCTAAACATGATTAGAAAGAAGCAGCAGCCATGTCTGACGTGGAGGGATTTGGGTTGGTGTGTATTTTTTACCTCTTGCATGCTCCTATACAATCCCCTCCAGACCTTCTCTTGGCCTAAGACTTCTCTTAGAGTCATACATTTTAATGCGATTCTTCACTTCACCTCTGCAAAGCTGGTGTAATTGGTACGCGTCAGATATCCAACATCCCTTTTCAAACACCCTTAAATGATTTCATTTGCAGTGGTGTTTAATATTACATTTTGTCGACATGCTGGGAAGGAGAGGGTGAATATCAGCAATGAGGAAGCTGCCCTCACTCTGTGCTATCCTTAAAATAGGCAATGGGCCATTTGGAATACCAATGACTGCTCACACTTTTAATTAGTGCTCTCATGTCATGGACAATAAAGAGAAATGCTGAACAAAATGAAGAGGGAAGAAGTAAGGGGAAGGCTAATGGTAAAATGATCCCAGATTGGCTTTCTTCTGCTCGTGCCATGACAGAATGAATTTTAATAATCTGTAGATTCACTCTCTGATGCGGACCAGATTTATACTATAATATTTTCTTTTTTGCCTACACTGTGCAGGGATTTATGTCTCTTTTTTTTATCTCTGCTTTGGTCTCCACCAGTCTCTGTGTCAAATATCTGTCACATTAGCTGCTAAATACTTCACTATGTTCTTTAGGTAGTTATGTATGAGGATTTGAGTGTCTCCTCTGGTTGCGTCAAGAAGAGTATTCTGCGTAAAACCTGTGGCAAAAAAAAAATGTACGGATGATTGATGTAGTAGGCATATACTAAAAGAAAAACACTGTACTTTGGTGCAGAGAAGGTCGCATGCAGTGGATTTATCAGAGACAATGGCAGCAGGTTTGTCACAGAGTGATGACTTTATTTGACCACAATGTGTTAACATATATTGTTAATATAAAAAAAATATTAATGCAGTTTTAGTTTTATAGACTAGTCTATACAGTATACAGAGGAAAACCTGTCCACTTTTTCACTGTTCGTTTTTGTCTTTCACCGCAGGCACAAAATGTAAACATATTTTCTGGACCATACTAGTCAAACCCACCTTTCGCAGTAATTTTTACTTTCCTAATAACTAAAGTTTTACACTTTTCTTGTTGTTCCCACTCTGTGCCCTTTCACCTATTATCTTACACAACCAAAAAAGAAATGGCATTACTCCAAAGACTCAGAGGCTCCTCTCCACACATGTAATTGCAATAAGCTCCTTTAAACCAGCATGCAACTTCTAGACATGTCTGCTGGCAACAGTTGCCAGGGTAACAAAAAGCATTTCTTTGCTTTGTTTCCTTCTGACTCGTCACTGAGTGAGGGGAAAATGCCACACAAGTATGGCGAGGGTAGGAGAAGTGCTCTACGACCCGTCGCTGGGAAAATGTTTAATTGGAGGTGAAATCCTTGGCGGGCTGCGCAATTTTTCTGTGAAAACTGCTGTGATGATATTGCCCTTTTGCATGTAGTTTTAATTTCACAGGAAAGATAAAGATATTTATAACAGTCTATTTATAAGCGAAGATCTCACTATGTACACAGCGACACACGGACATGCACGTTTTGTAACTTCATTTTTCTTACACAAGTAAAAATGTTTTTGTGATGCTGTATGGCTCAGTATTTAGAGTGTGGCTGAAGCACAGAAGGCACCCAGATGTGAAATATTTCACTTGTTTCCAGCCAGGCAAGGCATCTTGTTTTCTGGCCTTTATTTATCAGGTTGGACTCATGTGGTCTCGAAGACATAGTTTGGTTTTTTTTTCCTCCTTTCACTTTGACTTTTTGTATTGGAGAAACATATTTAAGCATGTGTGACCACACAATGTCCACACTTTACATTTAAATGTGATTTTTTTTTTTTTTCCCAGGGAAAAACAATAGTCTCAGGGCTCATGTGAAACAAACAAATAGTAAATGTTATGTTAAAATGCAAGTTTTCTAAACCCTTTAATTACAAAATGAGAAGACATGTAGACTGCAACAAGAGTATGGTGTTTCTTTCCCTAGACAGACATTTTATGCTAAAAATGGTAATTAATAGCTTTAAAATCATATGAATTAAAAAAATAAATAAAACTACCATCTACTCCCTAGATCCCTAGATTTCAACACACTTGCAAAAGGATATTAATCACATTGCTCATGTTTAACTGTGCTAACAAAACTCTTAAATTACAACATTTGATAAAATAGATCAGATAATTTAGCAGTTTATTTTGTAGTATGGTTAAGGGTAAGATGCCTTCCATATAATGTTTCATATGATTCAGTACTTGGTCCATCAGTTTAATTATACAGTATTTTTTTTCAGTTCAGCCAAATTATATGATTAAATGACACTATGATTTGTCATAGCTATGCAGATGTAAAGTTGTACATAATGTACCAATCAGTTTTAATTGACTAAGCAGATTTTCTCTAAAAATACTGCATATCATACTGAATATATGCAGGTGACGTTTTGAAAAATCTGCATGACTTAACTGGCACGAACTCAACAGGTTTGTGAACAACTTGATGTTATCTCTGTTTAATTTGACATAGTCCCAAAAAGCTTTTTTCACTTTTCAAGTAACCAATCAGACACAACATTATAAGCAAGTGCCTTGCATTGCAACAGTTCTGACCCAAGACGTCAGAATGTGCATTTGGCATCAAGACATCAGAGCATAGACTTTAAGTCCTGTAATGTCCAAGGTGGAGAATTCACCTGGATGAGACTTCCACAGTGCATCCATGGTTTTAAAATAAGGCCACCTTCTTCTGTGGTTCTGAAGCTTGCATGTCCATTGTAGACACTTTCGGCACGGGGCGTGGTCACCACAAACACTGACTGGTGTTTAAGCATCCCCATTATTTATATTTTCTGTGGGATCAGACCACTCAGGCTACCCTTCCAATTAATTTTACATCTAGTAAATAGTTTTAGATGCGTCCCAATTCCTAAACAGTCTGTTTAGTTCCAAGTGTACATAAAAATATAATTTCATGATATAGTTCAGTTAATGTAAATCACTACAAAATTACAAAACTACAAAAAGTTTTAACACTCAAAATAAAAAAAACCCATTAATATTCTGTTATTAATTATTGTTTTGTGTCATTACAGGACAAACCACATCTAGATATAGGTATTCGTACAGATTTTAAAAGAGACTACATTTAATTTGACTTAAACCTAAAGCAGTACCCAAAATATGTGTCCAAAACTGTTGTGGCTGGAAAACAGACTTTCCTTTGTCCTTAATTTACCATCTGATCACATCAAGCCTGACCACTATGGGACATGACTTGGCATACATCATTTAAAATTCAGTCTGGGAGCAATTAGTGCTGTCAGTTAATGTGTCCCAGTGTTGTATTCAAAAAGGCACGACAACTCAAGATGTTTGTGGGAGACTCACTTTTATTATGAAAACGCATTCGGGAGACTGTATTACTGTGTAACGTTTGTGTACCCAATCTGTCCATGCTTTTACACCAATTATATGAGATGTCGAACACTGAGAGAAGATACTCTCATAATCTAATGCCCCAATTTTATGGTTTTCTCTTCTCAGTATAGACATAACAAAACACAATCATTTTTAAAGTAAACATAGTAAATATCAACGCGTTTCTTAGTTAAATTGTCTTTTTAGTAGCGTAGATGACAAATGGTTTATACTTTTTTTTTTTTTTGGCATCAGTGCTCTCTAGATCTGTCTCGAGACAGCCATTCACAGCTTGTAGCCCCGCATTTTCATTCACATCGTACTTGAGCATAGACAACGCTAATGAGATCATGCCAAATCTAAATCTAAAATTATCCGCTGTTATACACAGGACAATAATTCACATTCACACATACAGCGTGTTTGTGCCTAATGCATTATGCATGTATGCTCTGTCTTTGGCCATAAGCAACCCCAGAAGCCTCTCGTTCACCCAAATAAACAGGCCAACCAACAAACACAATGAATTACTCATGATTCATTAGCAATTAATGGCCCTCGTTCTGTGCTTTCATTTCCAATTAGAAGCACTGAGGGGACTAAATATGTCTGTTGTGAGTGAGAAAATGAGCTTGCAGTAGTGCTCCATTACTCCATCTTGTAACTTCCTGTTTCTATCATTGACGTTTGGTGTGTATTTATTTAAATTGAGGAGATTTCTGTAAGTACACGTGCCTCCTAATTTTAGTTTTCATGTAAGTTTTTCAAGAACTCTTGACAGTGATGATGTTTTAGTATATCTAGGATTTCATAAATCTTAAGGTTGTATGAATTTCTGAATGTATACGTATGACTTGTGTGGCTATGCACTAATACTCATGAATGTCGTTTTCTGTGCCAGGACACCACCGCTCCCTTGGCCCAAGTATATCCAAAGTGCGGAGCTTGAAATTGGACAGCAGTATCTGGAGCAATGAACTAGTAGAGGTATGTACGCCATAATGTATGTGTAACTCCATTTTAAATTATGGGAGTTGACAAAATGATGAATGAATGATTCTCACCTGTATTTGTCCCTTGTGTATGTTCTCAAACTCCTTAGCTCTTCCTGGAGGTGGGGAACAAGAATGCTAATAGTTTCTGGGCTGCTAATCTTCCCTTGGAGGAGGATATTTACAGTGGGGCTACAGCAGAGCAACGCACCACATTCATCCGCAGGAAATATAGGGAAAGGAAGTACAGGAAGGTGCTGGAAGGCTTTCGTGACCTGGAACAAATCAATCAGGTACTGATTTCTTCAGGACACATGAGCAGAAATCAAAAAATTGTGTGTGAAAGTTATAAAATGTATGTTTTAAGGTATCCAGTCAGTATTTTGCTAAAAACTCTGAAGGTAGTTTGAAAATGAATTTATCAGCAGCATTAATGTTAGGAAGTTTGGGTTAGTGTTTCCATTGAGTATCAGTAAGTGCCTTGTACAGGCAGTCCAGGGTCATAGGAGGAGGTTTTCACTGAGAAAAGGCAACAGTCACTAGTCCACAAATCCAAACTCCAAGATAATAAGCCGGTCCAAGGTCACACACAGAATATCACAGTCACACAGTCCGTAATCAAGACAGTTATAATAGAATCAGTCCAAGGTCCTACACAGGTTTGGTCAGAAGACAGGTAGGACAGGGAGGATACACAGGAGTGTAGTAATCAGAGAACTGAGAGTTACCAGGTAAAAAGGGGGGAACAGATCAGGTCAGAAGTAACTCACAGTAGGAGGTCTGTTTAGACGCAGGCAGGGTTCAGGCCAAAGTCATAGGTCAATAACAAGGAAGGCGATCAGAAATGCATGCCGGATTGTTGCTGTCACTATGCAGCTGGCAACTATCTGGCAAGGGCTGGAGACTAAAAAAAGGAAAAAATAGGGAGGAGCACAGGTGGTTAGAATTCAAGTAATTACAGCTAGTGAGGGAGGGAGCATGAGGAGAACAGGAAGTAGACCATATAAGGAGATTGAGAGGGCCGACAAGCAGGGAGACTGGAGAAATTATTTATTTCGTGAAAGCTTAGCCAGGTGCTACTTATCTGTCAGATGAACATTAGCACAATGTGTATTTCATACACAGAGAGCCTGATTTAATAAGATCCCAAATAGCGAGTAGTAAATTGTTTGCTCCAACAAAAGGTGCGAACTTGGTATGTACCATATGAAACACTTTAAGAAAAGATAGCTCCTATACAGTAAGCAACTACATAAACATTTGACTTCATTCAGTGCGTCCTGGGTTTCTGCAAACTAGAGTCAGCAGATCACATAGGGGGCATGATGTGGGTGCACACACACACACACACACACGTACACATCCACTCTTGCGTTGAGTGAATTAAACATGACTTACTTTTATAAGAGATGCAGAAGAAACCTCGTAATCTCCTTCCACTCAGCTGTGTGGGTTAAGTCCTTCTCACCACTAGCTGTCACTACTAGTGCCTATAGTCCAAAAGTGTGTTTATCAGAGTGCAGAGTGAATTCTCACATTTTGTTGTGGATGTGCCAAATGTTGATGCATGATGATGTGCTGTAATTAATAAAAGCTGACTACACACTGATAACCTGAATGCTTCATAGCGACACAGTTAAGTAACGCATCAACTGCAGACCCCTTTTGCAAAAGACAAGTGACTAAACGAAATTTTGCACACTTTTTGATTCTTACAGCGTCTGTTGTCCACAAAGCTACTTTTTCCGTTGTCCACAGTTGCCTTGTGTGGTTTAAAAAAAACTTACCACATCGGAGTGCAGTGCTGTTATTACCTCCACTAAATACAGTACAAATGAGTCTAGTGTGCAACTAAATAATATCACACATCCAGCTGGTTTGTAAGATCGCAGTATGCTGCATATTATGCAGAAGATATCTGATCTCATTAATGCAGTGTAAACATCTTTCCAATTTTGCTTAGCGTTTTTTTTTTTTTTTTTTTTTTTTTTTTAATGGAATAAAGAACAAGTCCTGCTGTAGCACATTTGGCAATAGGTTGTTTCAGTTTACATCGTGGGAGAGTAGAATTAAGACTCAAAAAGCGTTGGATTAGACGCGTTGTGTATTCACACCGTGAGCCATTCAGACAACAGCATGATTTTCTTAAGCTGCCAATTTATAATTTGTTGAGCTGTCTTATTTTACTCAGCTGTTTCAGAGCTCTGAGACCTGCCTTGTAGCTGGCATGAGATGTTGGAGATTTTAATAAATCATCACACCTTCATATCCATTTTCCACCTCACCAATATGAACCAAACACAGCCTGTACACTATTTTCAACCACTGCTGGTTTGTCTGTGTTCCCAAGGATGTTATTCTTGGCTCTATGCATATGCATTGCAGAGAGCTCTCAAAAATATCTTAAGTGTAAAAAAAAAATTAATGATGCCACAAGCCTGCTCTCTGGCCAAGATGAGGCTCTAGGCAGCTGCCTACAGTATATTCCCTAATGGGTGGGCCAGCCATGAACTAGATCAGTGTGATGCCAGAATTTGATTTCATTCTCGAAGTGCTACCTTCACTAAGAGCTGCAGTGCTTTTCAGTTGAAGAATACATTGAATATATCCAATGTGTCCAGGTACATATCTGCAGTTATGAGAGCTACTGCATAATGATAGTACCTGATGGTTTGGATGGTAACTAAATATCCATTGTTGCTGGCTGTGTAGCATAGAATCTGCTTGCAGCAAACAACCAGCACATATTTAAATGCACAATTTTTCAGCTATGGCAGCTATAGTGTCATTCAGACAACAAATAACAATATATTTGTATATTTCTTTACCACATCATTTTGCCATGCTTGATAACAACATCGATCCAATAGGTACAAAAATATCTCCTATAACTTTTAGACTTTCAGCGTTTTTTTTGTCTCAACTTATCCACTTTTATTATATAAAGAAAAGTTCAAATCACCAAGGATGCTGTTTTAAGTGGACATCTACAATACCCTCATCTGTACTTCTTAAATATGATACTTGGCTTGCTCCATTAGCTGAACCCACTGATCCTGAAAAAGCACATACTTTCCTGACCTTTTGACTGTCAGTACAGCTTTTCTATCTTAGCAATTACACTGTCTTATAAGCAGGTTGGCAGTAAGGACTTCTCTGCCAGTTTGTGGTTTGGGGTTTATTGCTGTGTGGAAAAAGACTGCCTGTTTTTCTGGCTAAAAAAAGAGTGTCTTAAATGCACTTCCGAACAGTTTTCACCTGCGTCAGCATTTACGCAGATTGCCCCTTTGTATTGTTTTC
The DNA here is from genome assembly GCA_900302695.1 of Helostoma temminkii. Classification (NCBI taxonomy): domain Eukaryota; kingdom Metazoa; phylum Chordata; class Actinopteri; order Anabantiformes; family Helostomatidae; genus Helostoma; species Helostoma temminkii. Next base: position 8,032 of record OMLM01015538.1, on the reverse strand, counting down.
TTGAGTCGAAGGAGGGGAATGGACGTGTAGAGAGAAAGAGGGAATGAAGGCAGAAAAGAAGGAAAAGATATACTGGCTAGCTAAGTGGAAAAGTGGATTAGGATCCTCAACAGAAACGCTTGGGTTGGTTTTATTGCAGCTTTGCAGGCTTTTGCGTGTGTCTGTGTGCGTATATGTGAGTGTGTAGTGTGGCCATGCATGTGAACATGTGTGAGGCTTCACTAGAGAAGTGTAAAGTTGTTGTTATAGCAGGAGTTTTTTTTTTTTCCAGGGTGGTATAGCAGAGGAAGTGTGACAAAGTAAGTGTGTGTGAGATAGTAGGTGCTTGCTTTCTCTCTGTATAGTCAGTTTTTTATAAATGGGCTTAACAAATTTCATAGGGGTCATACAGACTCGGATTCAACGTGTGTGTGTGTGTGCTAATAAACACTCTTTAAAACAGTTCCACTTATTTTAATATAAAGTAATAAATCACAAGCAACCACTAAAAATGAAGTATTTTTAACACACTGTAAACAAGGACACTGAGCTTAATCTCATCGGACGTGTTGTTCCAGTTCTGTGTCACATATACTTACTGTATGAATGTGAAAAAGACAAAAGCTATATAAAACCTATTCCTTGGGGAATCTTCTCTGGAACAAAGAGAATAATACCAACAATTTCCTCATTGACATTCATGCAATTTTGAAATCTGATGGCGTTTTACCAGGTTTTATGGGCCCAGAGGTCATCAACTCCACTCAACATATACAGTAAATAACTGTATTAAGTGTCAGTTCAAGTAATGAAATAAAAATATAAAATGTAGTGCAGTAATTTATACCTGACTGGGTTAATGTAGCATCTTATATAATCTCAGATGTGCGTATTCTGTTTTCAGTCTTTATGCGGTCTCTCTTTATCCTGCTCTCTGTTTCTTAGTCCCACGTTCCCCATTAGAAGCTCACATCCCAGTGACCTCCACCGAGTCTCCGCAGGCCACATGACCTAGAGAGGAGGGTGTCAAAGGACCTTCTTATATCATAACACACACACATAAACCCTCTAGTGGCTGCGGTAATTGCTATGACACAGGAGGTCATTTCCAGAGACGGTACAGAATAAGGCCAGGTTGCAAGGGACTATTTTGCCACAATATGACCCTTTCTTGTGTGAGAGCATGTGGGTAGGAGAGAGATGTGTTTTCTGTTGATGAAGATGTTTTGTCTTTTTGCAGAGATTATATACGTAGATAGAAATACATGAATCGGTGAGCTTGGGACACACACACTTAAACATTCTTATCTCCGCACAGGTTCTTTGTGTGGGTGGGCAGCTTATATTGACAGGTACTTTGTTTGAGTGTGAACTGTGCCTGCGTGTATATGTGCAGCCTCACTTTCAGACTGATCTTGCTTGTTTGTGGCCGATCGATGCAGCTTACCGACTCGGTCCAAGTCTGATGAAAGGAGAGGTTGCTCGTTGAAATTCTGCTATTTGCCACTCGACTTCTCTGTTGATCCACTTTGTTGCAGGTCATCGTGCACAATGTCATATCAATTGACTTTACTGATAGGAAGAGACAAACAGAGGGAGAAAATATTTTCCTGGGTCAGACTATATTCTTTTGGCTTTTTTATCTTCTTTCTCTTAGCTGACACGCTGGTGAATAGTTTAAACAAAGCAAGTCTGCATGGCTAGACACTGCATACAGTACTCAGTCTGAATTAAAACAATTAGATGAGATTGAACATATAGTTCAGGATAGTGCTGAGAGTGAAATATGGATGGATGGATATTAATGTAGGGGAGATTACATTTACAAATGGACACAATTAGTAATTAACGTAATAGTGGTACGATGCACTTGATTTGTTGTTTACTGTATATAGGTAAGATTTTCTACTTGTTTTAAATGAAAATTTTCAACTTCATGTTTTTAGAGATGCAAATGTTTGTCTCTCAGATCCTGAAGACCAGGGGCCGTAGTCACAAACCTTCTTAAAGCAACTCTGGGTAAGGAAAGTACAAAGGCCTTTATCTCAGTGAGGAGCTGAGGTTGACATTGTTGCTGTGGATCATTTTATAGGCTCTGATTGGTTGATCAAGTTGTTCAGTTAGTTTTGTGAGCATGATTACAGTCACAGTATGTTGTGTTGTGACTGGTTTATGTTGAGCAGGCTGTGGCTGAGAACAACTTTAAGTCTTAGTATGAACTATAGCCTTCCTGTGGGGTGTGTGGATTGCTATAAAACTAAGGACTGAGTCTAAGAACATATCCACAGTGCTTTAAAAAATAAAGGGAACGCATAATCATTCCAATGTAAGTCCAAGTCCATCACACTTCTGGGATATCAACCTGTCCAGTTAGGAAGCAACACTGATTTCTGTCCCTCATCCCTCATGAACAGCCTGACAGCAACGCAGAGTGAGACCCAGAGATAATCGGTATTTTGGTAATTACAATTATTAATTGTAACTTTATAATTATATAATTAATATAATACCTGATAGTCTGGGGTTAGTTTAGAGGGACAGCTTAGCCAAATGTGCACAATGTAGCATTAATTTGAAAATAGGACAAGTAAGACTGCAAGACTGTTTTTATTTGTTCAGAATTGGAATTTGCATGTTATATGATTATGAGCAATTCAACATATATTTCTTACATTCAAATTGATATGCTGTATCTGTATAATGTATAGCAGTTTGCAATACATTTTGTATATGAAATGTTAAATATAGTTTATGCTGCATGAAGACATTTAAGCCAAATGTACGGAAATCAGTGTGCGTTTTTAATGTTTTACAGCATTTTTTACATTTTATCTCGGACTTTTCTAAATTCACAAATAGCAAACTGATGTTTTGTATTACACAAGTTATTCCTCTCTTTGATTTTGTATATGTTTATTAGGGTTTCATACAGCATAATTCCCCTTCTCCTCACTGTCTTCTGCTGCTGTTGCTCACTTCCTTATTTTTTTTGTTTTTACTCCCTCATTTTCTCTTATTCAAAACTGTTAGTTTTATTATAATTCATATGGCCCATTTGTTGTGTTCATATTTGCTACATTGCTCTTTTCATGGGGATTACAGATTTAATAATTCCCACAGGGAGCATTAAACTTTGATTTTATTTTAACTTCTCTTTTGAGATCAGCGGGTGGAACTCAATTCTAAACTTTATACGCTTTTCTGATGCCACTTTATAGACTCTTTGTCCTCCATCAACCTGACACACACACACACACACAGACATGTGGAGTGGCACCAGGCTGCTCCTACACACCAAAGAAAGACCGTACTTGCATTTTCATGGATTTTCAATGCTTCATTGTATCAGATGGAAAGATTTTACGGGTATTAATGCACCAATAGAAAGACAGAAATGCAGTGAGATACGATGCACCTGCTTAGTCTCTCACAGCAGGAAACATTAAGTGAAAGGTGAACTCATATAAAAAAAAAAGATTTGTGACCAATTATATTAGTCTCACATATCTGATTAACAAGCATGTTGAAATGAGAAGTATTAGCCTACACATAAATTACTGAGTATTTCTATGATTGTGTTTTGTGTGTTCAGGCACTGTGTGCAGCTGTGGTGACTCCTGATGTGCTCCGGACCATCGCACTAGTGTTCAGTGGGGCGGACATAATGTGTGCCACTGGGGATCCAACGTATTCCACACCGTACCTCTTGGCCCAACGCGCTGGACAAAAGCTACAGATGGAGTTCCTGCACCAGAACAAACTAACTGGTAAGCAACTTCAGGTTGCTCTTTTATTTGTGTTCTAACCTGTTTCAACCTTATTGTAAGGTAGCCATGTTAACATGAAATCTGTATGTGGTTTTACAGGAAAAAAAACATGCAAATTTCTCACTTTTAGCCAATAAGTATGGATTTAATTGGATGAAATGTCATGTATTGGTAGGTTTGTTTTCCAGCTAGTGCTCTAACCAATATGTGCTAACTCTGAGCCGACACACAGTATGGCTTAAAATATGAAGACATGTACACTATAATACGAAGACTACGTAGCTAAAGCAGGTCAATTTAATTCCCACACATTGGATGTTTCAGTCCTGAGTAGGGATTTTTCAAACATGACCATTTAAGTAGAGCTGGCAAAAAATATGCATCTTGCTGCTAAATATTTATAACAGCTAAACACAGTGTTTGCTTCTAGTTTTTGAACAAATGTATGTTTTGTTCAGAGCAGTGATTTTTATTGTACATACTGTCTCAAAGAGAAAATTAGTTTCAGTAAAAGACACAAAACTTTTCACTGTTCAATCTATCTGAAACTCTGGACCAAGGTCTGTTTCACGCTGCAGTGAAATCTGTGAACAGGCCTTTAAACTAGGTGTGCGAGTTGGACTTTTACAACCATTGGCGCCACATGTTTCAGCCCATTGTCTTTATACTTTAACAAGCCAATCATGTTTAAAACTCATACTCACTGCTGTGCCGACATGTTTATTCAAGCACAGTGGGAGGGTTTTTTTTCCACTGCTATGAATAGGAAATTAAAGCGGGAAAAAAAACGCAGCGAGTTGAAGCCAGCAACTTTTAAGTCAAAAAAATCTCTATTTTTCTCGTTCTTCGCTTCTCTCTCCTACTTTTCCCTCAACTCCTCTTTGTATTACGCATCTCATGTCACCAGCATCGGAGGTACGGCACAGATGCCGCGTCGTGTGGCTTCCACATGGGTGTGTCTTGTTTGTGTAGTTCCACACAGGGCTGATGATAAGAATGTATTACATTAAAGGAACAAGAGAGGCCGTTTGCTCTGGACTGAATTTTGCATAATGTATGTGCTGCATCTGTGCACACTCACCGGCACCGAGCCTGTTAGTGTCTTGTAATTGCTAGCATGGGTCACCTGGTCACCATGGCGATGGCCATTACATGGAGCAGTGCTACTAGACACATGCAGACAGACGGACACACACACACGTTTATGTTATCCGTCTGAAATATCTCATGTAGACGGTCTCTGTATCCTCATTATGTGCCTGGAAGTTGTAGGAATATGGAGTTAACCAGAATCGTTCTGTAAGGATGCATGCCCAACTACAGTAAGCAGGCTCACGTGAGGGAGGCTACTGACTCTGACACTTACAGACTTGTAGTGTTCTTTGGCTGTGATGGAGATCTCGTCTCGGGGGCAAGGAGCCTGTGCAGCACTTGGCAGGTCGGGTCTGTATGGCAGAGTGACCATGAGAAAGTTACTCCTAAAAATGACACATGACCTTAACCCAAGGTCAAAGGCATGTGGAAGCGAAGAGTGTAGAAATTGTGCCGGTAGTCTGAGTTAGAGAAGGAAGCCAGCCACGTTCACATCCCTGGGTGTTAAACATGTAGTTTATAATATTGTTTTATTAGAAATATCTTACAAAATGTATCCTAATGTGTTGAGGTGCTATAGTATATGTAGATATTGTTTGAATAATTCAGCAATAAAATCCTGCATAATTTTGCATAAACTTTTGCTTTGCAAAATGATCTAATAACAACTTTCTGGTGATTGAGATGTTCAGTAGACCAATCTCCACTCCCCAACCTTATTCCTACATCTTTATTCAATTAAGTTAACATATACCAATCATAATCATTCTCTTAAACTGGTGATGTTGTGTAATCTCCTTTAAAAGATGTCTAAGTGGCGTAAGCATCACTAAGCACTGTATACAATAATATAGGTATGATTTTACCTTGACTCTATGTGTTTTACAGCATGATTTAATGTGTGTTCTTGTAACACTACTGTAAGAAGAGCAGACTGTGATCAGTGTTTTGAACTAAATAACCGACTGAGAAACAGTGTTATCCCAAGATAGTGGTAAATTAATAAAAAATATAAATAGCATATTTGAAACTGCAGTGGACTATTGTGATGTGCTTAGATGGTTAAAGCTCTAAACAAAATACTGTTCACATTCTCTCTTTCACATGTTGCTAGCGCCGGAAACATCGCTGCATCACACATAGTCGTGCTAAATGGTGTCTTTTTTCCTTCTCCCCCCTTGAGTTTGCAGCAACACTTGTGAAAATTCAGATAAAACAGAAATTGAACTTTTGCAGTTGTTGTTGTGTTTTTTCTGGCACAAACCAGGAACAATTGAATACACATAAGACTCCATCCCTACTGTAGTGGATTAGTGTGGTGTTTACAGTGAGAAGATGGATG
>OMLM01015537.1:39569-49797 GCA_900302695.1 Helostoma temminkii | reverse complement strand
TATTATTTATATCTATATATTTATGTTTGAATTGGATTTGTGTCTCACACAAAACTTTTTACTTCTTTCTCTGTAAAAACAAGTGCACATACAGGTAGCTAATTATGATAACATTTTAGCCTAGGTCATTGAAGGAAAAAAAAAAAGAAGAGAGGACCTTTTCTTCTTCAACCCTGAGCAGCGACCAACCATATAATGAAATATAATAAAGCATGATTATATATATTTTTATATATATATATTTTCTCTATATAATCTACAAACAACGTTTTTGTGTACCCAGTCAACCACTGCCTTAAACAACGGATGGCTGACAGCTGTTTGGATGCATTCATGACAACTGGGATCTTTCACCTCTCCTGCCAAACTGTGATTTCTCACATACTGGTGTTAAGAACTGCAAATTGGGTGATTGCACCTTACTGGATCTTTTTAAGCTTTTGATTATTTTATGTATTTTTCTATTAAAACTAATAATTCTCAAGTGTAATAGACTTTTCAGGTTTTTTTAAACTATTTTTCTGGGCAAACAATTTGTGGAATTTTTACTTTTTACTTTAATGAAGTGATGCAATCCTGCCAATAACACTGTTGTCTCCTCATTCATCAGCTCTAAGGCCACAAAGTTTCTGTTTCCCAGCTGTCATAAACATACCTTTAGCAACAGACCATTTTTGCAGGGTCTCAGTTTGAAATAAAAGGTGACTCTGAACCTGCCAGCTGACCACAATACAAAACATCTTATTATTTTCTAACTTAATCATTAATAAACACAAACAAATTCACAGAATGTCATTATTTTGCTTTACACAAAGTGCCAAAATGAAGCAATCTTGACATTAAAAAAACTCAAGTGTGATAAACAACGATTCGTGTGACTTTTTCCCTTTGTGTGTTTCATCTCTTTTCCTCCTCTTTTTTGTTTTTCCCAAATATGATTCATTGCATAGAACGACTGGAGATGAGAGGTCGCATCTTCTGCCAACTGCATTTGTTGTGTTTGTACTTGTGTTTATCTTCTTGTTTTCTTTTCTTTTCCACATTGGATGATGGTTATTAAATACACGCATACAGAACTCCCACACACATACATACAAACATTAGGAACAGAACAATATAGAGGTGACGTTGAGGTTTTCTGCGCCGGGCAGCATGCGAAGGTTCCCAGCGAGCGCTCACACAGACACTATACAGCAGAAGTTGGTTGTTTCGTTGGTTTTGCTGAAGGCCTCGCAACGTTTGGCCCAACAGAGTACATTTTGAGTACCAAACCGTAGATCCCCCATTGCACTGCAGGAGCAACAGCAGGGAGAACACTGACCTGAGAAGTTTCCATGACAACTGACGGTCAGAGAGGTTTTCAGGGGTTGGGCTACGGGTCTGGATGTCGCCACAATAGAAAATGAAAAGTTAAAAAAAGGCGAGTGACTCTGTGACAACCAAGTGTTATTTTTGGTTCCTCAGTCACACAAGTGCTGATTTTTTGACACCATCTTCAAGTGTGCTTTCACGTGCGCAGTGCACATTTGCCAGAGTGAAGACACATGCTGATACACACTGATGTGTAAGGAGCTTGTGGAGCTTTTTGCAGCCTCCGAATAAACATCCATCTTTGAGGATCAGAAGAATCTCATTGAAACCCAAACCCCCGCAGGTGACGATGTCAAGTCCAGTCCTGCCGCAAATATGACTTGTCTGCTTTTCAGTGCCTCTCTGCTGCCCTGCAGTGCTTTCAGATCAGACTCCAGCTGGCTAACAAGAGCAAGCAGTGTATCACTGTGATCTACTGATTGATTTACAACGAGTGTCTCAGTTTTGGTTGGAAGTGAAGATCCAGTTGATACCACATTTATGGGGTTATAGGCAAGTTCCCGCTCTCTGATGTATTAGTACAGCAGTGGTACAATAGTGGAGTACATTTTGTGGCGTGTTTAAGTCTCACTTGTATGGTACATCAGTGGTAAGTAGACAGACGGAGGCAACGCGTTTCTCTTCCACCAACTTTTAAAATGACACAAGATTGTGCTCTTTACTTTCTAAACTCTTACTCTATTGCTTTTATAATTATTGATAATAAATCAGTCAGAATTGTAAGAAGAAAGAAATGTACATGGGGCTTGATAAAGGAAACAAAACTTAAAACAAATGAAAAAAATATCACAAACATTTATCAAAAGCAAAGTTAATTTAAAAAAATATAAATTAATCTCACTGTGGCCAGTGTTCCAGCAGATATTAATACATAAAAAAGGGTGACAATGTGTTTACAGGATGTCATAAAAAATATGACACTTTCACTTCAAAATAAAACATTTAAAAAACGCTTAAGGCGATATTGGTTACCTGCAACATAAACTCCAGGCAAATAACAAAATTAAATTATAAAAGAATTAAGAAAACACAACTGATTACCACTTAAAACAACATGAGAAATATCTGAAAGCCAAATGTTGTGCAGCAGTTGGAGAAACCCCATTTCCACAAGCACTGCAGGTAAATTGTTTTAATGGCTTTGTAATGGCTGAAAAACAACCCAACCACATACGGCTTCTCTCCAAATACCAACTGAAGATTATCCCTATAAATTCCAAAAGGCTCCTCTTATTCATGTAGCAATATTCCTGTGTTGCTTCACTAATCTTCTTCTTATTATATATGTCATTTAGATGTGTTCCCGAGTGTCTTTATGGCCTCTGTTAAGTAACGATGAACAGTGTAAGGTCTTGGATATAAAGTTTCATGCATTCCAAATTCCTGTGTTTTTTAATCCACTATACACGTCTTTAAAGACAGGGCAAGTTGAGGATCACTGGGCAGGGGATTAGAACGAAAGTTGAATCAGCATTCGAGAAACACAGAGAGGAGAAGGAGGAGGAGCAGAACGTTTTAACAGTTCCAATCTGGAATGTAGATAGAAACAGAGCAAACCATAGAAAGAAATATGTGCCAACACACTCATTCAGTATTGGCTACATCATTATCACTGTTATATTCATTCAATGTGAAATTTCCATTATTGAATTTCTTTTGCAACAGGTGATGTAATAGAGGCCTTAAGTACCAGAAAAGCCTGGAGTACTTCATCAATTATATTCCATTTTCCCCTTTTTTTGTTTTTACTTTAAGAGATAGAGACGAAGAGAGAGGCTGGTTTGTTGCTTCCTAGTTTGAGCACAGGACTGTGAAACCAAGGATCCTAGCATGCCACCATACTTGCGGTAAAGATACTATTTCCTGCAAGCTGTTAACAGAAAAAAAGCGGCTCTCATATAAACGATGGTATCATCAGCATATGGGAGTAGAATAGCATCATCTCTCAAATTCCCTCCATTGAAGCTGCAGTGTTAAATCCACATGGAGCACTGTGGTGGCACATGGACTTTAATGTGGACATGGATTTAAGCAGAGATCCGTCTTCCAGCATTGAGAAAGAGGAAATGCTTCGGTATAATACCCAGCAGCTCTTCTGAAGTTTGGTTTGGCCTTTGGCTGAAGATGCTGGATGGTCAGCCGTAATGCTTCTGATGATTGATATTGGCTTGGAATGATCTGTGAAAAAAATAAATGTAATTTAGTCAAACATTTTGAAGAATGTGAAATGCCTGCTGTGTTCATAAGTATCTCCACAGATTACAGCACCAAAAACAGAGAATTTCACCAAAATGGCCTCTTGCAACTATTGTTCACTGTATTTACAATATCCAGTATTAAGAGTCTGCAGATGTATGAAGCCCATAAGTAAACATTTACATGGAAGGGCATAGATATACATAGATATAGAATATCTCTATTGAAATTAACTGATTCTATACCAATTCATTTAACAAGAAAACTAACTATACCCTACAGTAGAAAAGAGTCACCTTGTCTTTTAAAATTACTATAAACTGTACATTGTAAATTAATCTAGTTTTGTTTTTGAACAAGAAAGATGTACAAGAAGCCCATTTATTGTTCTGTTGTAATGATAAAATAAAGTTGCCCACTAGATGGCGAATAAGACTAAGAAATGCTGTACATGGAGGCTCTCTGTGATCCAGCTCATGAGATGTATGTCTGGTGATTTCATAGTCAACAGAAATTCTGCTCCCTGTATTAAGACTCAGGCAACAGACCATACTTTATTTATCTTTTATAAATATCCTGAGTTTAAAATGGATACAATTGATTTCATTTGTATTAGCATTTGGGACATTTGTTTTAAAAAGTTTACATAAAAACCTTTTAATCAAAATGCTTCTTCTTTTTTTAATAAAATCATCAGCATCACTGCTTTGTATTTGAAGAACACAGCACCCAGCTAACTGTCTTTCTTAAAGCATGTATTTCAGCATTTTACACTCAGCAGCAAGGAACAATGGTGATAGAGGAAGTGACAGAAAAGGTGAGAATTTTTTTTTCCTTTCAAGAAAATTGTTCCTGCTTTTTCAAAAATATAAAAAATATAGTTTATGTTCTTACTATGTATTTCCTGCATACCAGCTAGACCTAGACAGCAGGAAGGCCACTGATTGCCCACCATGTCAGCCTGTGCTGACACAGCTCCTGTCAACATAATGGGAAAGGACACATTACTGCCTGAAATAGTGCAGAAGTGAAGTCGCTTAGTAATTTGACACTTCCAATTCACTCCACAGCTCTGAGGGTAAAGGCTTTTTTTGTGAAACTACTAGTGTTCAGTAGTTCTGAAAACTATGACCCACACACTGTATCCATGCTTTCACTAGTTCCTGTTAACAGAATGAATATATATAGTGAACAGGATATATATAGACACGGCAGTAACTAGCTCCAAGTCAAAACACCTGTGTATCCCTGGCACAAGGCTGTGGCCTCAATTGTCTCCTCAGTGTACTTCAAGGTGCAAGCAGCAAAAAGCCCAGAGTTAAGCCCACGCTAAATATTGTAAGTAGTGAGATTATCCTTAAATGGCCTGACTTTATTTGTCCTAATGAAGAATATATTGTTTTTTTGGGGAGATTTAGGTGGATTTATAAGCATATGAAATAATCATTAAAAATGTTTATGTCTGTAGTCTATATGACATTTTAAATTCTTCTTGTCCCTTTCCTGCTTCCTGGTATGTGCAAACAAATATGTTTTTATATATACACTCAGTCTGTCGCCAATAGACAGAGAAAGAGATGGGAAGAGAGAAAAAAATTAAGGGAAATTAAGGGAAATGTAATGCAGTCTGGGCAAGGTCCTTTTATTTGCCCACATGATAATGGCCAGATACAAAACACAAGATGCATAAAGATATTCTTTTTCTAGTTAGTCCTAGTCCTAGAGAGCGAGCAGTTGATGGATTTGCACAAAGCTTTAACCTAAACCCACTGAGCACCCCTGGGCAGAACTCAGAGAGAAAGTCATTTGTAGCACTATAGGGGAATAAAAGGAAAAGTCAGTGATAGAACAAAGAGGACAGATAGTTACAGTTATAGAAGGAAAAATAATAGACGTGTGCTTGGAGAAAGTGAATAAAAAAGTTAGATGTTAACAGAGAGGGAAAGGAAAGACAACATGAAAGTGAGAAAGCGAGAGCAAAAGAAGAGGAAAAATTAAATCAATGATGTTTGACATCAAGAGTAGAGTGTGAGTGGGGGGGGAGCGAGAGAGAGAGAAAGAGAGCGAGAGAGCGAGAGAGCGAGAGAGCGAGAGCTCTTTCTGCAGCAGTCACATGAGACAGTTAGTCACTGCATGGCTGCGCAGCATACAGGGACACATACAGTTCAGGTGCAGTACATTAAAGTTTATGGCACATACACAATACTGCACACTCTGAAATACAGCAGCAACATCAGTGGCTGCTCATCTCCTCCTGGGGCATCAAAGCTTTAAAACCCACTGTACCAACAAAAAGAGTGCGCTTCATTTGAAAACACATATCTGAATCCTTGTTTCAGAGCAATGAAATGAGTAGACATTACTTCTCCTAAAATCGGAATTACATAATTGTATATTTGCACAGACCAAAGTGTTTTGTATTATTGTGTACTGTTAAGTTCAAAATTATTATTCCCATTAAAAAACAAAAGTGACAAGGCCAAAATGATTAGTCCTCTGACAATTTATAGTCAATAATGTAACCTTTCTGACTCCCAACTGACAACAACCACATATAGTTCCTAACTAGGTTGGCAGATGTCTTGATGGATCATAGGCCATTCTTCCATGGCAAATTGTTTCAGGTCACCCAGACTGTGCGGTATGGACATTAACCTTGAGCTCCCAGCAGAGGTTCTCAGTAGGATTGAGATCTGGACTCTGAGAGGACCTTGATTTTGGTGTCTTTCAAAATGTTTTGAATTATGCTTTGGGTCATTGTCTTCCTAGAAGATTAAATTCCGATTTTTTTTTTTTCATGATTGCATTCAATGGAAAACGGTTCCTAAAGCAGCAAAACAGCACCTCAGCATTACCGTACCACCACCTTGTCAAGTGTGGGAAGGGCTAAAGCCCCCTCCCTTCCTTAGGCAAGGACAAAAGCAGCATCCATGTGCTCCAATACTTGAAGTATGAGCTCATCAGGCCAAAGGACAGACTTCTAAAACTCACCCCATCTCAAATTTCAATGATAACAGGCAAACTTTGATGCACAGCTGAGTGAGCAATGAGTTTTTCTTCAATGATGACCTTGATGCCCACCACGATGAAGAGACCACACATCAGTCTCCCTTCAAACATCAAGTCCAGATGAGGCCAGTTCAGAAACAATCATCTTGGCAGAGAGGATGGGATTCTTGTTGGCATCGCTCCTAAGTTTTTTTTGCACTTTTGACTCAAATTTTTGTGTTTTCTCTTTTCAATTTAGCAATTTAATAAAATATCTTATTCAAGTTTATATTTATATGAATGTATTGTCTTTAGTATTTATACATCTATATTTATAGTTCTGTTTTAAAAAGGTTGTGGTCTTTGTCTTTCAGGTGTTTTTCATTTGGTTAGAAGATGAAATAACGTTGCTGCAGTTTGACCTGTGAGAAACAAAGAAGCACTTGGCACTTTGTAGTGAGTGGGGCCTGAGACTCAGGTGACCAGATGTGATCACATTTGCAGTAAACTGCACATGAACATAAATTTTAGGGGATGTGGTTGACATAGATAAATAGTTAACTGTACTAAAATAATAAGCATTGAACCTTTAAATCCTACATTCTGAACCTTTATGCTCTGTGGAGGTAGTCACGAATCTAACTGTTTGTCCTTTATTTAAAGGTTCAAACAAACACATTCATCCTTCCCCTGTATTTTCAGCTTTGCATTACAAAACTACATTTGTACATTTTCCCTTTCTCTCACTGGTTTATATTTACGTGTTGGCCACATCTCAGAAATAATTCCCCAGCTGCTGTCGTGTTGTTATCGGATTGAAAATAGTTAAAACCAAAAAATACACCTTGAACATTTTTAGATTTTGAAAGGCATCAGTGTGCAATGGCATTACAATTAGAACAGAGATTAAACAAATCAGTAGCTCTTAAGACAACTCATTTTAAATAGTGATTAAAGACTTATCCCAGTTTGGTGTAATTTGTGAGCAGCATTTTACCTGGTTCTTTGCTTCATCAAGAGACAAAGTGAGTAACGAGCCTGATTCTGATTAGGCTGTACTTCATGAACTTCTGCTGTGCTCTTTAAAAAAGACTGAATTGTGCTGTTTAGTTTCTGGCTGAGCTGACTATGGGCTTTTCAAGTCACAGATGCCAGTGATTTTCATGAGTAGGCCGCAACATAACAGCTGCAAAAACACAGACATTGCAACAAAACTATAGCTTCAGGCAACACTGGAGGAACAGACCACACAGGCAGTTCAACTGACAAAACTGTTGCTATAGAGAGGGAGAATTAGAGATTAACAAATGTCCCAAACACAAAATGATGACTAAATTAAAATAATATTCTTGTACTCAGAATGCAAATTTAACTTTTTGAGAGTTAGATGAATGTTTTTCTGATTTCTGAACGGCTTGGCAAATATCATTGTATCAGTATTTGTTCAGATATTTGTTCATGCAATAGACTTTTGTTTGTGACTGAAGCTTATCAAATGGAATTACGTTTTTATGTACACATCCCAAATCACAAATTTGATTCATGGATCTTTACAATCTGTACAATGACACCCTCTGTTCTTGGACCCTCAAACTGGAAGGAAAAATACAAACATATATACAAACCCTTTAACAAACAAACAGTTATGGAAAACATTATAAATTATGCAGTCAATTTAATTTTCCTGACATTACAACTATACGGTAGTTTTATTCTTTTCAAGTTCAACTGGGGAATCTGGCCATTCATAACTCCTGCTGCAGCTGTATTCGGTTAAAACAAATCTTATCATACAAGAGTTCATAATCAACAAAACAGATTTGTAAAAGAGAAAAGAAACATTTCAAGTGTGGTAGAACATCTCAGTTAGGCAAAGTTAAAGGTGACTTACTGTCTGGCCTGTCAGAGAGAGCAACTCTCTGTCAGTAGACTTGAGACATGAAGTATCCGAAGGATTCCAGTCCTTTGTGGCTGTAAGATAAAGCAACAGCATTTTTAGACAATGCGCTTTTCTTAATGTAAACATCCACCGTTGATATATAATTAGTTTATTATTATTAATCCCAAACTGCAAATTTGGATAATTGATTTTTCTGAAAGCTGTGATACCTGCCTGAAAACCAAACAGACAGTAATGCCTCATATTAGTTAAACTCTGTTATTCAAGGAGTCCAAATTGAATGGATTAAATACTTCAGTAGACTTGAACTTGCTATTTAAACTAGATGCTGATGAGAACAAATAATCATGTTTCTGTTGTAACCAAAAATTAAAGTTTAACCATTGCAGACAACTGGTTTTAGTAATCAGGTCCACTAACTGATGGAAAATTAATTAGAGAAAAAAGCAGATTGTTGCCAATCCATAGTTCCTAAAGCGAAACTGTAGATGTAGTAGAGTAGATGTAATCACATCCTAAGATCAACAGTTTGCAGGTGAAATGACCAGTTTAAATACTCACCAGTATGCTCAGCTGTCCCCTTTGTTCCCTTCTCTTTCTCTCTCTCTCCTTTCCTTATCTCTTTTAGTAAAACAAAAGCAGGGGGACGTCACAGGCTTTTCTGGTATGAGGCCTCATGACTTCATCATTTACATAGTCCTGCAAATGCATTCACACAAACATTCAGCTCATGTTCTATATATAGTTTTTCCATTTCATGTTAGAAAAAAAAGCAGCTTGTCTTAGGTTTGTTCATTGTTTTGGAGATTCAAAGCATCAAAACAAGCCTTTTGCCTTTAGTTGCAAGTCTCTCATTTTAAAGCAGTAATAGTCAACAACTCAAGTCTTTAGCTAGTGGTGTGTACAGCAGTGCTTTCACACTAACACAACCATGCAGTGTATTCAGGAGCAAAACCCCACTGGGTTAACACACATCCTATTTGATGCAGACTGTCATAGTAGGAATATGTTGTCATTGTCATTGGCATAAAGTCTCACACTGCACTTGCAAAGCAGCCGGAGAATCCAAAAAAAACAAAAAACAACAACAAAAAACAAAACACAGAAAACACACAGACACACTGCTTTAGAAAAACACTGCCTGTTCTGAGTAAACCACTTTAAGCTGCTCACTCTCTGTTGTCTACAAGAGTCAACACGCTGCTAGACTCTGAACTAGCAGCATTACTGATTTTTTTTTCATATCTAACGTTTTAAACGCTTCAGATGCATCTAGAAGAAAGAAGGAAATGCTTCTTCGTTGAACAACATACTCCTGCTTAAATAATTGCTTCGTATGTATGAAGCATGAAGATGTACAATAGTTTTGGGTTACATAAAAACCTCTATTAAGATTGTTATTTATTATTGTTGCTGTTCTATTTGTTTGTACACAAGTGTGCATGAACTACCTGACTTTGCACATGATTTTTTTGGATACAAAGAAAATACATACCTTAAACTCAGCACCTCACCTCAGAAGAATGAGGTGAACTTCTTGCCAAACCCAGAGATAGCTGTAGAAAAGTGGACAAGAAAAAAAGACATATAATAATTAATGGGTCAACTAGGAAGTGCGAGCTGGGAGACATAACTAGCAAAACTCCATCCAAATAATAAGGTCCAATCATCGAGTCCAGTAATTGAGCTCCCAAAAAATTTTGAATTACTTCAAACAAAACCCCTGGGGGCTGTGTGGAAGGGCTAGTTTGCTAACCTATCAGTGGTTATTAT
>OMLM01015537.1:24810-39549 GCA_900302695.1 Helostoma temminkii | reverse complement strand
ATTATTTAGGGAAGGGGATGGAGTGAGGCAACTTTTCTACAAGAATCATTATATTATTACATGGCAATGAATGATTAATAGTATTTTCAACACAATATCTTTCATCATAGACAAATTACTTGATTAGTGCTACACAGTGATTTGCTTGTTGTACCTTCTCCCAGTTTGCCAGCTTGCTCAGCAGCTCCTCCAGGCAGAATCTTGGAGAACATGCTGTCTCCCTCCATGCCAGGCTGACCCACTGCAGCACTGCCAATACCTCCTGGCCTAGGAGCTGCCTTGGAGCCTGGGTATAAGCACAGAAAGAAAGAGACGATGGAGGTGATAATGGGACAGAGGAAAGAGGGAAAAAAGAGAGGGAGGAAAAGACAGAAGTATTTAGAGTAAAGTAAAGAAGCCAGCATTGGTGTGTGTCTAATACTATGGTATATTGTGTTTGCTAGTGTTCATGTTGGTTCTGTTTTATAAAATTACATGTAGGGTGACACATGCTCAATGTTGCTGCATAATGCCATTGCAGTTACCAAAAACATTTTGTATGTCAAGCATAGGGGGCAAAATAAAAACATATTCAAATTTCAGTTGCAATAGTTTTCCCTTCCCATTTACAAATTCAGCCGTTTATCTAAAAAATCATGCCATATCCTTCAAAAATACATTTAGCAACTACACTGTGGTTAAAAAACTAAAAACAATAGATTTAGGGCTGTAACTCTTTATTTTTTAATTGTCAGATAATCTAAAACAAATTTGTTGACTGAATTGTTCAATCAATAGGATCCAAATTATTATTTAAATATTTGAATAATGTTTTGTAAATGTATCAAATCAACTAATCATCACACACAGACATTTACCTATAGCTCTGCCTGAGAGGATTTTCCAAAACAGATATTTTTATGGGGCATACTGAATAAGTACCTTCATGCTTTCCCACCTACTGTACACACAGTCCATGCTAACTGACAGCCTCACTATGAAGTGATCTGGCTCAGGCTGATTGGATACTATGAAGTGAAACCTCCTCTGTGTGTTTTCCACTTTGGGATTTTCTGCAGATTAATCTTCAAGCGAGACTCTGGTTATATAATACATACACAGTGGGCTATGGCTTGCAAAATGTGTGAGTGATGCTACAGTAATCTGTGTTATGTGTGTGATGAGGATACTGTACCTATGCCTGTGAGTGGGGGTTGGGCAACTTTTGAAGCCATGACAGGTGCTGCCTTTGCTCCTATAGCTGTTGCCGGAGGTGTTTCAATCTTGGCCTGCAGACAGACAGTGAGAGAGACAGTGAGAATATAAAAAATAACCAGCAGGAGCAAATGGGGAGGAAAATAAGTTAGAAATACAAATATCTCTGCATTAAACCTGTTTTCTGGGTAAAGGTGTTGGTAATTGAAAACAGTAGGGGAGTTCACAAAGGCAGCAAAAGACAAGAGTGAACAAGATATGGGATTCATCTGTTTACTTAAACAAAACCTGAGCGAGAGAGTGTGACAGTGAGAGATATAGGGTGAGGAAGAGGAGAAGACCAAAGCAAAACAGAACAATAGAGATATAGAGACAGACGGAGGATGCCAGAGAAACTGCTCTCCTTTTGTGCTGTGTTGTGACAGCTTACTGAATGATATGAATGACGACTGACTGAATGATGAGTTTCAACATCATCAACACAGCCGAGTGTCAATCAGATGATTCATGCTGAAAAACATCAGTCGTTTATCGCTCCTTTCACAAAGAACAGCAGTTGGAGGTCCAGTCAAATTTGTTTAGTTTCTTGTCTAGGCCAGGAACATATTGTCACCATAATAATTTGAGGCCAAATATTTGAACACTGCAATTATATTGTTCCAGCAACTCTCAGGCAGTAAGTTAAAATGGCTCCACAAGTGCACACAAACAAAGAGAGCTATCACTGTTCACACAGAAAAAGACACAATTAACTGATTTGTCAAAATTTGAAGTTGAAAATCTACATCTAAAGTACACAAAGTATTTAAATTTGCTTCCACTGTTACAACTTGAAGAATCCATAACAATCAAATTTGTGCTTTAAATGACTCTAACCTGAATGAAAGTATGTGAGTAAAGTAACATTTACCTTGTCTCTTTGTCTCCCTGGTTTGTTGATATCCATTGAGTCAAACCTTTTGTGTGGCTGTGCTTCTTACCAGCTCTCTCTGAAACATCTATGGACTAATCTACTGTGACTGCTGCTGCACTAACAAAGAGCAGCTTCAGGAAAGATGCGCAACTGATTTTCTGATACCAGTAATACAGTTAGTGCTACAGTGTCTGATCCCAGGAAATATAACCCAGTGCTTGATTTCTACAGCTTTTGATTCTTACTTTTCTTACTTCATGTCCTCTGTTTCCTGTAAAGCTCTCTGTATCATGTCTGTTAAACAAGACTCCATAAATAAATTTGATATGACTGACACTGACGCCAAATATTTTCTGTATTTGTTTTTGACTGACTCCAGTTTAGCTGCAGCAGCTCTGGTGCAACAGAGATGATGTATTATCCAGCATACAGCATATTATTGTACAGCCACTTAACCAATACTTTTAATTACACAATGGACCTAACATAAGAGTGTAAGTGAATGAGTTTGCAGACGGAATAATTATCATATGACAAATTCTATTTATGGTTTATGTCCTCCTGTCAGAGCTATTCCACAGAGGAGCTTTCAGAATAATTTCCATGACAAATTCCAGTATAATTTAACTTCAGACCATAAGAATTATTTCAATTTGCTTTCCCACTGATAGCACAGCAGAGCAAGCAATATGAAAATCACAAACACCATTTAGTGGTGAAAGCACATCATGAATATTTTTGGGATATTCACAATAAACATGGTGACAGCGGCTTTGTAAACTTAACAGGCCACACATTCGTGTATTTGCCAGAGACAGAATGGATTCAGGAGCAGAATCATTAATCTATCAAAAGTTTCACAATAAATGTCATAATCTTGCTATGCTTTTAGAGTTTTCAGATTTACAACATGGATTTATTAGTAAATGAAGGATGGAATAGATTTTTTCAGGGAGACATTTTAAGTGCCGGTTTTTGGGCACCTAGCAGACAGTGAATCAGCTACACTGAGTTATCAGCTGTGCCTGTGTTTATCACTGTGTTAGATAAACCCTGGCAACAGAGGTAGAACAGAATTTAAATAAACTAAATGAAATGGGAGAAGATGGACTAGCTCTTATCTCTGCGAGCATAACACAAAAGAATGAGGGAAAGTGGGGGCTAACAGTGAAGACTGAAAGGCTAAAGCATGAAAACTACCAAAGGTTTGTTTATTAAACTGTGGTACATTAGTTCTGCAACATCTAACCAATCCTACACAGTACATGTTCCTCTTATTTGATATAAATAACACACAATGCCCATATCCCACCGGACTGAATTTAAAGGTATTGAAAACATATTTGGTGTGTAATGTTTGTTTAAACTTAAAACACAATCATACCCTTTATATAATTATCATGATACCAAATTATTATTATTTATCAGGTGTAGGGAATCCTGGTCCTAAAGAGCCGCTGTCCAGCTTGTTTTCTAACTATCCCTGCACTTAAGCTTGTGGTTAGCTGAACACACCTGATTCAGGTAATCAGTGGTGGGAAACGGAGGGAGACTTGGAAAACAGACAGGGCTGTGGCTCTGTAGGACCAGGTTTCCCTATCCCTGTGTTTTATCATATAAAATAGAAACAACAGTTATTTCTTTTTTACGACCTGTCTTCCCTGGCTATACTCACCATAGTCACTGGTGTGGTTCCTGTTGGACCAGTCTGTCTGGCCTGCCCCATGGGTCCACCTGTTGGTCCCAACTGCCCTGGCTTGGTTTGGCCTTGCCCCATCCCAATGCCTTGTCCTTGTGCTGGGGGCTGTTGCTGCAGGCCAGTGGTCGCTGTGGCGCTGGGCTGTCCTGGCCTGGCTGCGGATGTTTGGGCTTGTTGTTGGAGCTGTGTCCTTTGTCCTGGAGCTCCATCAGTCTGAGAACCTGGACCACCTTGTCGTCCTGATCCTGCAGCTCCACCAGCAGGACCCTGAACCCGGCCAGAGCTGCTACCAGATCTGGAGGAGCCTGGAATGAGGAGGGGAAGATGTCAGCATCTTTAAACAAAAGTTTGTTTGTTCTTGTGTCTTCTTAATAGAAAAGCACTAGAAACAGGTAAGTTAAGTTCCTGTTCTGCTCAGTTTTTTTGAGAAGAGGTTTTAGCAGAGAAGACAGACTAGTTAAAACAGTCACCATCTAACTATTCCCTACAGCATTGTAAATAGCGATACGGCTACACATTCCTCGTTAACTCAGAGAGAACAACCAAGCCGTCATAACAACGTTACTTTGTTAACATTTGGTAATACTGTGGCTGGACTGATGTGAACTTGGAAAGGCGAAAGCTTCATCACAAATACAGTATGTTGCTGCTGCAGTAATATTATTCTTTCAGACTGAGGTGAATGTGTGCCATCTAACAGGTTAGCAACATCTTTGAGTAACTCAGAAACTGACTCTTCTCCTGCAGCTATGCCATCTACAAACTTTAATTGCTTTAACGCATGCACTCCAGTCTCTACGGGATCAGGTCCAGACTTTACAGGGAGGTGCACTTTCACACATGCAGAACCCATCTGGACATACATTTAAAATGTGTTCTCACGTGAGGAGAACAGTCTGTATGGTTTCAGTGAGGGAGGGTCTTTGTGTAGTGAGTGCAGGAGGCACGACACGACACAAAAGTACACTCTGTAAGTCAGCTGTGTTTTGTTTACAGCACATCAAAGCAGAGCCAGTCACACGATTAGAAAGGATGCATAATGTGTATAACATCAGTTTCATGATAGAAAGAAGCACGATGTAACAGCAGAAAGCATGATGAATATTTAATTTTATAAATTAAGTTGTACTGAGCAGATCTGCTAACAGTGAGTGTCTACTTTCTCTCCATGAACACCCAGAAAACACAGCCAGAAATACCTGCTGTATTCACACCAAGGCTAACACAGACATTACATGGACTTTTTATTTCAGCCACCTAGGACAAAGTCCGTGTAATGTCAGTGTGGTGGTGACTCAGATTCACATGTAAAGATGACCTGAGTAAAGTCCGAAAAAGGCTACTTTTGCCACACAACTGTAACCAGCATTTTACTTTAGTCGGACATTTGAGCTCTGTTTAAAAGTGTATACGAATACCTACTGCAGAGGAGTATGCATTGCTGGATAAGATATAAATCGGTATTTTGTGTGCTATTGCTTATGGCTGAGTAAAGGAGCAGCCAATCACATACTTCTGTTCTTTTGAAAAGTAGTACTATGAAATAATTTTTTTGACTTTGGAGAACTAATAGAATTAATAAAAAGAACTTTTTATTGGGAGAGTAACCAGCATTGAATAATATTTCACAATAATGAACTGTGTTTTTAAAATGTGTTCAGTGAGTTTCATTGTCATATTACATAAAATTGTGGTACCCTTCTGTTAAACAAAAGCTCACAATGGTCAGTAAAATAACATGAAGCTGACAAAAGTAATAATAAAAAAAGACAAAAAAATTTACTAATAAAAATCAGACATTGCTTTTGAATTGTAGTTCAACAGAAAGATAAAAAAAACAAACAAATTAATATAATGATGTCTGTATATATTTTCATTTATTTATTCAGTTATTTATTTCATAATGTCCTATTTATTAATTTAATTTTGAACATTTTGCAGATTGGATATTAAACAAAAGCCACTGACAGCAATAGCAGGAATGAATAAATGCAGAGAATGACATGTAACTCATATTGTGAGCAAAGATAAAACTGGCAATTTGTTGAGTACACTGCTAAGAACACATTCACAGTGCTGCCCTGGGAGAAACATTTCCTTTGTAAAGTTAAGCTTGGTATAGTTAATTAAAAGCTATTGATACCTTAGGGGAATGTAATTGTAAAAGAACTTAATTCTGAACAGCAAGGGATATCAAAAAATTCTGCTTCAGACCTAAAAAAGATTTTCACAGGGATTGCAAGGATCACATTCAGTGATAATTTGAGGACCTAGCATAGTTTTAGAAACTTAGTTTTTTCAAAAACATGAGCAGTGGTGAAATAAGTTTTCACTTTTACTAACATAAGGTCAGAAATTAAATATTTTTGTAAAAGAATTAAGAGGCTAAAAGGATGCAGTATGCTTTATTCAACTGGATTTTAATTAGAAATGCACCTGTTACTTATAAGGTAAAAGATATTTGTTTATTTATTTATTTAGCTGTAGAATAATTTGAACAAACAAAGCGAACAATCTGGTGGTTTTAAGGCTGTGCAGCTCTTTAGCAGATTGTAAGATGCTGTGTTCTGATATCTATTGATCAGAGCCAGTATTAAAAATTTCCCATACTGCACAGAACAGCAAATCAACAAGGTGGTGTTATTATTGCTGAACAGTGGGATATAAATATAGATACAGAATATATTTGCTGAATGTGGAAATTGTATTATGTCATAGACTAGCTGTAAGTCTATGCATATATGTATGTAATGTATGTACCTGGCGGTTGGCCCTGCATGTCCATTGGCTGCTGGGACTTGCTGCGTGAGGACCGGTGCGGGTCCCCCTGTCGGGAGGAGCGCTGGCTATGGTGGTGCCCAGATGGATCCCGTGAATAGTCTGAAGAATGATACCCTGCAGACCTTGACTCACCACGCCTTCCTGAAGATGAAGATCGTCCTGATGGGTCATGGCGCATTGATGGGTCTTTGGGGTGTCCCTTAGATGACCTTGAAGATCTCTGCTCATCTGAATGGCGTGATGAAGATAAGTGACGACTAGAGCTGCCATGGTGCCGGTGGTCACGAGATGAAGAGTGTCGCCCTCCATGGCCATACTCATCCTGGGGCCACAGGTCCTCCTCAGGAGGCTCATCATAATCATGGTAAGTGTGTTTGACACTGTGCCGGCTTCTCCCAGATGAGTGGCTGCTGCCGTAGTGCCGAGAACTGGAGCGTGGCTTCTCAAACCAGTCAGTTTCTTCCTGGCCCAGATGGTAGGCTTTGGAAACCGAGAGCAGATCACAGTCAATCTCCATGTCGTTTGGAGACAGCGGCATGCAGGCTGAGAGAAGGAAGGAGGCAGAAGACCAACCACATGCAAAAGAAAAGAATAGAAAGAAGAAGACACAGAAAGAAAGGCAGAAAATAAAAGTAAAAGTTTTACGTCCATGCAGAATACACTTCACATCACCTTCACATGTTACAAGACAATATAAACAGGATAAAACACTGCAGAACTCTCCATTTTGGCAGATCTTTGTTTCCTTAAATTTCAAATTTAAATACCTGGAAGAAAATTTATGCTGAACAAACATATTTTTAAAAATGCCCAGCAAGGATCAATTTTTTTATGTTCTTGACATTATGAACGTGGTTTATTTATTGAAGCAAAACAATAACACTGGCCCTCTAAAAGATATCATTTGAATAAGGTACTGATTTTTAGGAAATGTTTTGCAGTGTGGACACAGAATTCATAAATCAAAATACAAGAAAACATTGTTGCCAAAGACATAAAGATAAAACCCTGTAAAGAAAAAGCAACGCATCTGTGGCGTGCAAAGAAGACCTTTCAAGTGAATCAGAGTGTAGCGAATGAAGAAGACAACCACGCCGAGAACCATGCGAGTATTGGACGGACAGACAGACGACTGGACGAACAGGCGGAAGGACGGACGGACAGGCAGGCAGACAGACAGACAGCAGTCCACTGATAAGAGAGCTCCAAGTGACTCTCGGGAAGAAGAAAACATCAGCATGCAACGACTATCTCTGTCTCTCTTTTCTTTCTCTTTGCTAAACCTAGCCTCTGGGTGGGTGGGGGACGTTTAGATAAACGGTGGGGGCAGTAGTAGGTAGTGAGACTGTGTGGGCATTCAGCTCCCACAATTACCTTCGCTGTCTGACACAGCGCAATGATAATCGTCTATAATGTATGTATCATCCGATTTGTAGACATGCGTCCGGGGAAGGTCCCGTATGTGGTCTTGTACGTCTGGCAGCGAGTGGCTTGAACCATATTGCCCATAATAGTAATGATATCTACTGCTGCGACTGTCGTATGGGTCAGGACCTAAACTTGATGATCGTCCAGAACCCATAAACCTCCCCAGGGGACTGAGTGGACTCTCCTCTTCAGAGTACTGCCGGGTTGGGTGGCGGCCCCGGGTGTAGCCAGATCGATAAGAGCGATCGTCCCTCTCATAGGATCTGCTGCGATAACCAGAGTAGTCCCTGGCTGAGATCTTGTCCATGCCATAGCCAGTGGAACGGGAGCGACCAGTGGAGGTGTAATAAATCCGATCTTCCTCATCCACCATCGACCCATAGCATCGACTACCATGAGTGGTACCACTGCTGCTCTCATAAGCATTCTTCTTAAAGCCATAATCCTCGATCAGCTGGCGCCCGCGAATATGGGAGAAGGGATAAGCCCCACCTGCTGCTGAGGAATATGAGGCTAGGTCTGCTTCCACATCCCGAGCCTCTTCAATGGGAGAAAACTTGGAGATTTTTTGCTCCAAACTCCCCAGTTTCCTATGCTTGCTGCGCTTGGAGGACATGACAGCAGGAGCCAGAAGGCCTCTGGAGGATGGTGAAGGTTTCTGTACCCCGGGGCGGATGCTGCCATATTTGTAGTCGTAGTCATAGTAATAGGAGGATCCCCCACCCATGCTAGCGCTCACGCTGCTGCTGCTGCCCCCTAGTGGTCCGTGCCTGTAGCTGCTCTTACCCCTGCCATGGTGGTCGTATAGCTCTTCCTGCATCGCTGCTTCCTCCTCGGGTGCCCTGCCATACGAGGAGCTGCCAATTCCCCCACGCGTTGTGCTGCCAGTGGTGCTGCTGTGACCGTGGATGTCGCCTGGGTAACGCCCACTGCTGCCATGATGCATCATGTCCCCTGTCATCGTGCCCAGCCCATCCTTAGCCGTCAGCTCACTTACATCATCAATCATCATGTAGTTCCGTGGGATGTTTTGCTCTAAGCCAGGAGCTCCATACATCCCATCTGCTGTACTGTAGGTAGAGGGACTATCGACAGAGTGTCCATAACCACTGGAAACTGTAGAAGTGTACTGTCCATAAGAGCTGGCTGTGGTGGTGGTGTAGCCATAAGTATTTGCAGTCGTTGTGGTATATTGGCCATAAGAACTGGCTATTGAAGAAGTATACTGGCCATAAGTGCTGGGTGGTATGGTAGAGTACCCACCATAGCTGCTGGACACTGGTGCTGAGCCATAGGGCCCATAGGAGCTGGCCATGGTTGTCGTTCCAGTGTACTGACCATAAGAGGGAGCTGCACTAGAATAGGTAATGTCCTGGGAGGTGGTGGTGACCACAACTGTGGGGTTGCTTATTGTTTCGTAGTTGGTGGGCATCTTGTGTTCCAGATCAGCAAGTGAAGTTTGTCTGGGTCTTCCTGGATGGACTGTCAGGATATCGGCTTGGGGTTGCCCAGGGTATGGCAAGCTCTGGCTGGGATAAGAGGACACAGCGCTGGGATAAGGTGAGCTGTGGGTGGGGTATGGGGGCTGACCAGGTGGTGCAGGTCCAAAGCCTGTATGCCCTGGTTGGGGCTGAGGCGCAGCTGGTAACTCTATGTCTGTCTGAGGGTATGGGGGCTGGGTTTGGGGGTAAGAGTGAGAAGGATAAGGGGTTTGAGACTGATAAGAAGGTCCTGGAGGGGGGACATGGCTCTGGAGGGGTGTGGGCTGTGGTAATGCCTGGGACTGAGACACTGTTGGATAAGGAGGTTGGCTGAATGTTGAATGTTGGTATGGCACACTTGATTGAGTTGGTGGTAGTTGTTGGTTTTGGGGATACTGACAGGAGAGGAAGGATGAGGTGGGTGGGTACTGGGCTGCTGTGTTAAGATCACTTGTGAACTGGCTGAGAGGAGCAGTGCTCGGCCTAGTTGTCAATAGCCCATTGGTCTCATGTGATGCAGCTGCAGCTGCTAAACGTAGGTTATTCAACTCACTATCAGACATATAGTCCCTAGTGTCCCCCATACACCTCAGGTAGGCAATATCCCTCCTCTCCCGCTCCTTGACCAGTGTCTCTTTCCTTTGGTGGATGCCCAGCTCTAGGTATCTCAGTTTAGCATCAATCTCTTTCTCTTCCTCCTCTAGTTCAGCTTGCTGCTTTCTCAGCTTGGTTGATTCTTGCTCCACGGCTTTCAGCTCATGGGTGAGGTCTTTAAGAAGGCTGGCTTTAGCAGCCAGGCCAGACCTGGAGCTGGGCTTGAGGCTGGGCACAGAGGGCAGGTAGACCTGTTGGAGGGCTGGTGTCATCATGGGCAGATGAGCCGATGCAGTGGTCTCCTCTGGAGGAGGGCTGGGCAGGGTTCGCTTGACCTTACGCAGCAGCGAGCTCTGCTGTAGGGCTGCCAGCTATAGAGAGAAAGAGAGAGGGGAGGAGGAATGGTATAGCAAGAAAATATGGGGAGACAAAGAAGCATGGAAAGAAAGGGTTCAGACAGGTAAAACAGAAAAACAGAAAAGTGTTGATGGTGATCAATGTGACAACATTGGGAAAGTTAAATGGAGTGGAATGGGGGATAGGACCATGGTAAAGAGTAGGGTGAGGGAAGGCGAGGAGTAATATGTCAAAATAAAAAAGTGAGATGAACACAGATAATGGATTGTCAAGAAACAAATGATATGGATGAATAGGGAAAAACAAACAAGAGAGTGAAGGATAAAGAGAGGATAATGTATGAAGAATGGGATAGAGCAGAAGAGAAGAGAAGAGAAGAGAAGAGAAGAGAAGAGAAGAGAAGAAAGTAAGGTAAACAGAAGTGAGGGGTAAAGAGTGATGTAGGGGTTGGGTAAAGCAGAAAAAGTGATAGGAGAAATTGATGTAATAAGAAAACGGAAGGGATAAAATGCACAGAAGAAGAGGAGAAATAGAAGAGGGTAACTCAAAAATAGAAAAAAAAGAAAGGCGAAAGTACGAGAGGACGCAAGGTAGACAAAGGAGACATATACAGACAAAGAGACAAGGATGACAGGAAACAAGAGCGGAGTCTGTATTAGAAGACATACAAGACATTAAAATTAATGGCAAATATAGTGTAGTATTCTGTTAATGGAATATACCCAATGCTAACAGGTTTATTCATATATGTTTAATTTTTTTGTTGCGCTTTAAGGATTTGTCAAACATATGCTCCATATTACGAAAATCAGTTAGTGACGGTCTGAAGACAGGCTGTAAAAGGTAAGTCTGAACTGAACACTTGTGCAATTACTTGGTAGGAATTTATCAATGACCAAAAATAACAGACATTTATACAAACAGAATAGCTTAGTAAAATTCTGCAAATTACTTGCATAGTGATTCTTAAAGAATAAATCCTTCTTTAGTTAGGATTAGGAGGCCAATATACAGCCTAGTGCTTGCTTTTGAGTCAGTATGGACCTAAGCCCCTGCTGTATGCTGCTTTTAAAGGGCAAAATAAGGATAGTTGTTTTACATATTTTTCACGTTTAATTAGTTGTCTTCTTATCAGTTGCTTCTGATAACAAAAAGACCAAAACAAACAAAAAACAAAACTTAAGAATTATAGTACATTTAATTGATTCGTTTGACTGCAAAATATGAGCTTTATAAAATAACGTGCAAGTAGTCCAATCTCCTGTCAACACCAGCCAAGCACTTATATAATGTTGAGGTGAGTCAGTGTTATCCTGTGGTTAATCTATCCCTACAAATCATGTTAACTGCATTTTTGGTTTGTAAGAAGATCATATTAATCTTAGCATGTGAGCTAAAAATCATGCTTATTACACATTGAAGGTTTAGGGGGAAAATAGTGTACAGTGCAAAATAATCTATGACTAACAAGAATGTCTTTTATTACGACATTTGCTCAATAACCACTATATTTACAAATAACTACACTATGAACCAAGATAATAGTCAGGAAGGAAGAAGGTAGGCTGTTTTAAAGAAAACAAATATATTTTGCCAGTTTAAAGGGCCATTTCAAAGCATCCTGTACAGTGTCATTTATCTTGCTGCAGACATTGGGGAGTGATTTAACAATGCAACAGTAAATGATGTAGATTACTCTAAAACCGGAGGACACTCAGACGATCGGATGACTAAGAAAGAACAAAGAGCGAGCCTAAAGGAGACAATGGATGTTACATCTTACAACATCTGCACAAGTTTTTGAAAACTAATTTAAGCCTTATTGGCAAGATGAGGGTGGATGAGTCACCTTTTAAATTTATTCTTAACATACTTTTTTGCTCTCACTTTGTAAGTAAAGGAGTCAAAAATGATACTAGTAGTTAATAATGTAAGAATTACGATGGTGTTGTATATATCATTTTGTCATTAGTGATAAATTGAGTTTTGTAAATATCTATAGTGTCAAATACTTACTGATTATACAACGAGCTACCACATCAAATTGCACCATCAAAATCTACAGCAATTAGAAGCAGAAACATTAAACTTCTCTATTCATTCAAAATTTTCTATTATTATTATTAAACTAGCTACCTAGTGTAGCAAACAATTTGAGTAGACAGCTGCTGCAGAACAACTTCCTTCCGAAAATGTTAAAATAGTTATAAAAGCCTAAGAAACTGCAACTTTCACTTTTAACAAATTTCACTCTATTTCTCTTTCATAAAAGTAGATGCCACTTGTTTCAAATTGGGGATGCAGTACATTTCATAGAGTCAGTCTGCCCTACAGGATGTAAAACACAAAACAATCATTTGACCAACCTAAAAAAGGGAATTCATCAACACAATAGCCACTTTAAACATTCATAGGACTCACAAAATAAAAACAGGGGAAGTGTGGAATGAAGGGAATAGCTTCTTGCATAGAGGCCATTCAGTATAAATGACTTTGGCAAGTCCTCAAATAAACAACGTAAAAGTGAGTCAAACTATTCTTTTCAGCTTAGATATCTATCTGTCTGTTTATATTGGTTAGTAAATATACAAGAATATTTTTGACTTACATTTGATGAATATTTTGGTTGTTAAATTATTGCAGGCAGTCCTAAATATTAAGGCCTGGGATGTGAAGCCCTGACACCCTTGCTACATATAGTAAGCTGCCCTGTCACACTGAAGAAAGACTATAGCAATCTGGGTCAATATCATAAGAGTTAGTGTGTAGTCTAAAATATGCCTACACACTTGAGTAGATGTCTAGTAGAAGTAGAAGAAATGTGCATCATTTAATATTATTTTATTTTCATGCAATTTGATCACTGTTTTAAGATCCATGTTTAGCGACACACTGTCAATACATTACAAATGCAGACTACTGCCCTAGCAAGCTGATAACATTTTGCCCATAAAATTTGCTTTTTTTTTAAACCTTATCTTCGCCGTTTAGCTGTCTTATCTACACTGTGCCCCAAATCAATTTTAAATGCTTCATTCTTTATATTGGTAAATTAACCTTTCAGTGTGAGCCTGGTTTGAATGACTTTACCTGGCTCTGGAGTGCTTGCTGTTGATACAGAGACAACCTGGCCTTGGTGTGCTCTTCTGTGGTGGGGCTGAGGGGCTTAGGGTCTGACATAGACCTTTGGGTGCTCTTAATGGGTCGGGGCATAGAGGGGTGTCGTTGGGGGGACTCAGCTGTGTATGACTTCTGCTGAGGTGTGACATGGGCCTTGTTCAGCCTCTCACTGGACAGAGACGTCTCCAGTAGGCGATGGGGGGAAACTGGGGAGACAGGAGAGTAGAGGACTTGTGGAGATTTGGGGGCTGTCTGCTGATGTCGAATGATGCTAGAGATTGACTCATTGTGGAGGTGGTTGTGAGGCTGGTAGTTGATGTCAAGTGGGTCAGGGCGTCGTCGCTCAAACTTGGCTGCATTTGCTGTAATATGCTGATGTTGGCGCTGCTGGGTCAGAAGGTCAGCAGAACTGGATTGTTGTGTTCCGGTACTGGTAGAGGAAGAATATGGACTGATTGTGGTTGGTACACTAAGCTGAGGGGCTACAACACCCTGTGACTGGGCTTCTGGGTCAGTCTGGCATGCTAAAGACTGTCCTTTTTGGGTTCGCTCGGGTCCAGAGATGTAGTGCACAATCTCTACTTTATTTGGATCTGGAACTGTCACATGGATTGCTGGGGAGACTCTTCCTAGATGCTCCACTTCAGTCTGGCAAGACATTTCCCTGATGGTCTGTATGGCGATACTGGATGATACCATCTTAGGTGTGTCAGTTTTACTCTCAGTGCTTGCACTGGTTGTAGTGGCAGTGCTTCCGGTGGACTCTGCATGCCGGGAGAAACGGGATCGTCTTCTGCGAACTGGCTGTTCCGCCTTGTCTTCGTCATCATCTGTCTGGACAGAGCAGTCAACACTGCGGCCACGTCTCCTGGTGCGATGTCGCATCATGTACCTGGTAATGAAAAGAATACAATAATGCTTTATATTATAATCTTAATTTCTTTGGGTACATTGGATAGCAGTAGAAAAACTTACCTGTACCTGTTTTCGTTGTTTAATTAAAACACACACACACACACACACACACACAGACACACACAGACACACACACACACAGACACACACACACAAAAACACGATTACTCCGGAGGCGACAAACACACTTAAGGGTCCCCACAGATGTGTAATGGAACAATGGAAAAAAATAAAGACAAAGTACTTCCTGGAGAAAG
>OMLM01015537.1:0-24790 GCA_900302695.1 Helostoma temminkii | reverse complement strand
GTCTTCGTCATCATCTGTCTGGACAGAGCAGTCAACACTGCGGCCACGTCTCCTGGTGCGATGTCGCATCATGTACCTGGTAATGAAAAGAATACAATAATGCTTTATATTATAATCTTAATTTCTTTGGGTACACGGGATAGCAGTAGAAAAACTTACCTGTACCTGTTTTCGTTGTTTAATTAAAACACACACACACACACACACAGACACACAGACACACACACACACACTTCCACCCACTGTTTATGTTCTAAACACTTGTATCACTTAACCAACACGCATCCTTACCTCTCCTCTCCATCTTCATCATCTGTCTGCACACAGCTGTCCACAATTCTGCGGGGGGATCCGTAGAACATACCGTCTCCATCCATGCTGTCTCTGCTCAGCCTGGTCATGGAGCTGTGTTTCCTCATATTGCTCTTAGTCTCCATATGTTCGTCCTGACTCCTTAGACACATCTCTGACGAGGAATTGGGGAGCGAACGAGAGCCCGTCTGAGAGTCGATGTAGGGGTGCAAGGGCTGTCCGTTCACATCCAGCTGAAGAAAAGTGATTGTTTTTCTAAATTAACTAATCCAGTGACCTTGTCATGGATAAAAAGGTCTTAAAATTGTACCTCATATCACCTGTCAATCATAGTTTGCTAAAATAATTTACACTCTTTGGCCATTTTATTAGGTACAGCCATACAATCTAATATTAGGAAGTATTTGTACTGTTTTGTCCCCCTCCTTCATCTTAAGTAGGGTGGCCAAAACATTAGAACTGACTGTACATACACATACACATTCACATACATGAAAAAATAATGACATGCACCCATGTTCTTATTCACAAGGTTTTGTGAACTGTAACATTATTCATGTTTATAGACTTGGCTTGAGTGGCCCTTTGGCTGTGATTACATAGGCCAAATTAAAACGAGATTAAGAGACTGGGTAGCTCAACACTGTTATGCTATTTGCATTGGTATTTCAGCATTTCCTATGGCTAGACATTATCTAGTAGTTAACATTAGTAATAGTAGTGATGAGAGGCCATAAGCTTGGATATCAGAAAGAGTTTTGTCGGCTTGTATTTTAACAACATCTAAATATAGTATAATTTTATTTTAATGTGTGGAAAAGTTAACATTAACCAATGGGACTGAATTTCCCAAACGTTACATGCTCACTCAGTGATAACCTACTCTGGCCTGACATCAGATGCCTGTGCCTGATGCCTGTAATCACCCATTGAAGATGACATCTTACTGTGTCTTTGGATGCCACAATTTAAATGAGTAATAGCTCTAACTTGAAGAGTATTGTAAACTCCTAGTAAAAGAATGAAGACGACTGTGGTTACACAGTAAGAGAAAGGATGTTTATTGTACCGCACATGTTGTATCAGGTAAGGTGAAATATTGTCTCCATAGTAAGTTGATATGTGTCTACAAGAACGAATGTTAGGAGAAATAACGTTATGTTAGATGATTTTATTTTTACCTCTCTGGGTGCATTTGTTAGCTAGCTGTAACATTATTTTGTAATGTAAAATTTGTAGCCATCTACTCGGTATAAAATTACAATATATATAAAATTAGAGTCAAGGGAAAAATCTTGTTACTCATCTTAGTTTTCCTAGGTTACTTTTCCTCTGATTGATGTCAGGTGATCACAACAAATTTTTAGGCTTATATCGTTGTACAACAGAAACAATATTTGCATGATACTCATGATACGAAAATGCAATAAGATAATGATAAATGTGTGGTAAAAGCATGATTTATTTTGATTCTTGTCTCAGTCCAACCATTTCTTCTGTTTTTACTTGTTACTGCTTGTAGCAGCTGGTATGTGATTAAATTTCCAGTTAAAGGCATTTCTACTTCAGTTCTGGGACCCACTGACATAAACAATGTAAAGATGTCTATAGCAGATAAAGTAGAGCATGGAGGGTATTGTTTATAAATTATTGTTGCACTGTGAACAGTTGTGGTATTGGTCTTGGTTTTTTCAACACAGGTGTATAGAATTACTATTTATTGGGTTGAGTCTATTGTGTGTCGAGACACTGTGAGGAAGCCAAGTGTGTTGATGTTTTATGTCAAATCCTAAACATGGATGTGGTCATATTATTTGTCATTTCAGATGGCTATTTAGAAAGCACATCCAGCACATAATTATTTTGTGCTCTGAATATCATAATAGGCTCCGGCACGCTCGCGACCACTACGGGGACTAAGCGGTTCAGAAAATGGATGGATGGATGGATGGATGGATGGATGGAATCATCATATGTATGTCATAACAAATGATTTCACAAATGCAAATTTTTCTTCACCATTTGTAGTATTTTTAGTAGTATTATAGAACAATTTTTATTAGTTATGTAAACTATAATATGCAACCACTACTGTCTCAAGAAACTGGGGCATACCGGATCAGTGCTAAAAGATGTAGCATCACTTATGGGCAATCTAGAGTGAATCTTATTCTCCTCACCTGCACACTTTGAGTTTTCTGTCTCTTCTGCTCTTCAAGCTGCTGCTGGAGCTGCTGCTGTAAAGACTGGATCTGGTCTAGCTGTGACTTCTGTTGGGCTAGCTGCTCCCTCTGGAGAACAAGCTGTTTCTCACGTTCGTGTTGTTGCTGCTGAAGAACCTAAAAAAAGTATTGGTGGTAAGGGGAACAGAAAAAAGCACATATGGGAAAAGTAGAAGCAAAGATGCACACAGAAAAGTTGTAGATAAGTGGACAAGCATGGCACAAAATAGGGATGAGACAGTTGAGAGAAGGAATATTCAGTGGAGAAAAAATAAAAGATAGAAGACAGGATGACAAAATAATTGCAAAGACAGAGGCAGTAAAGACAGAAGAGGACAAAGTTGTTGAGTTTTGAACATCCAGTTATATACAAGAAATCAAAAATGCAAACCAAAACAATAGACTCCGGTTATTGAACATGACATGGAGGTTTTCTTCTGATGAATTAGTTTTGAAAATGGTTCCAAGTTAGTTAAACTTGCGAATG
Source organism: Helostoma temminkii (assembly GCA_900302695.1). NCBI lineage: Eukaryota > Metazoa > Chordata > Actinopteri > Anabantiformes > Helostomatidae > Helostoma > Helostoma temminkii. The sequence continues at coordinate 21,769 of OMLM01015537.1, read as the reverse complement.
CTGCAGAAATCAAGAATGGAAGCACAACATAAAGGAAGCGCAGCATGTACTGATTGTTGCGGTTGCCGGTCATGAACATGTTTTTCTGTGCTGAATACATGAAAGGCTGGTGCAAATAAGGAGTTAGAGATTTTGATTATCCTGTAGGTTATGAGATGCATATTAAGCATTCAATCTCTAGTTCATTCATGCTTCCACACCTGTTTAACAGAGATAACTTGAAAGATTTTCAACTGCTTGTTCTATCAAAACAGAAACAAACAAAACAAAAAAAAAAAAGAAAGAAAAAGAAAATTGTTATGTTAGCTCTTCTGTTAACTTTTTAAAACTTTTAAATGTTTATGTCCTATAAATGATTACAAATATATAACATAAACCATATTTCTTTTATGTATATAAAATTCCAGTAAATGTAACATGAAACCACTTTAAAAACTAAATTTGATCAGTTTGTGTCATACTATAGGCATGTGCATGCACACTTCAGATACAGTAAATTTCCAGTAAAGTACACACAACATTGCATGCAAACTACAGAAAATGTAGTTATTTATCTTTTTGTAACTCAGGCTGGATGCAAACATTTTGAATGACAACAAAAAAGTTTTACATTAGATAGCATTTTCACTAATAAAAGAATTATAACACCATCTTCCACAGAAATATTTAATGGTTTCACTCACAAAAACTAAATTAAAACTCACATTCTGTTACATATTCATTGTTAAGGAATTATACATGCATTGAAAGACATGCATATACTTAATACAAAATTTAGTTTTTAAATTTTTCTGGAATAATTTTATATATTTTATTCTAGCACACTCAACAGAAATAAACCCAAAAGTGACACAACAAAAATAACAGCACCACAAAAACAGCACAGCACAAACCAATATTATATGCAAAACAAAACAACCATAAAACATAAAACAAGACACCACTGTCAAACTCTCCATTTTGCCTCTTGTTTCTCCCTCTACCTGTTCCTTGATGGTCTGCAGTTCCTGTAACTCTCTGTGAACCAGTATTTGCTCCTTCTCCCGGTGCAATTTCAGCTCCATCCTTTCCCTTTCCAGCTCCTCCTGCAGGCGCAGTTGCCGGAGTTTTTCCAGTTCTACACGCTCCCTCTCCATCTGCAGGAGCTGTTCTTGTTGCCTATGCAGCCTCTCTGCCTCTGTTTCACCCTCCTTGTGTATGGCACCTGGTGGAGGAAAAGGAGGAAGACCCCCCGGAACGGGTAAGCCACTAGTAGGGACTGAGTGGCCTACTGAAGGTTGTGGATAGCTGTGGGTGTGTGAAGGACCTGATGGTGGGTAGACATGGGCTGCTGGAGGAGGCTGCTGTGGCTGCTGAGCAGTTGTCACTTGTTGCTGTTGACTGTTCAGATGTGCCTGGGACAGGTTTATTGGCTGCTGCTGAGGTTCTGTTGGTATGACAACTGTACCTCCTACTAAGGTGATGTCAGCTGATGAGGAGGTTACTGTGGCACCTTTACCTAAGTAAACTGGTTCATCCTGGACTGTAGAACTAGTAGCTGTCATTGACACGCACACAGGCGCACCTGTTGGTGCTGAAGTTGTTACAGCAGCACCAGTAGTGGCAGTCGCTGATGTTGTTTGGAGAAGACCTGGTGCTGGGTAACAAACTGGAGCTTGTCCAGTTAAGGGCATTCTGGGACTCATTGGTAGTCTGGTTAGACTAGACAGGGGCACGGGTGTCATGTTAGCAGAAGGGTATGGCCTGTAGACACCCCTCAGTAGTGGGCGAAGAACAGAGGCGGGCTGAGTTGTTATGGGAAGTGTAGAAGCAATAGGAGTTTGAATGGTAGAGTAGATCATCCCATCAGAAGACCTAATAGCAGCAGGGTACATAGCTCTGAGACTGGCCTGCCTGGCATTGATGAGGTTGGTTAGTGCCTGACTGTGGGAGATTGGTTTACCATCTGGTCCAAAAAGGAGGTTTTGTCTCATGCCAAGACCTGCTGCAAGTCTGGAAGTCCCAGGTCCAGTTCCTCTGCCCAAACTGCCAAACTGCATCAAGTCTGGGTTGCTTCCATATCGATCCATGGAATTTAGTGCAGCACACATTCGGCTGATCTCCCTGGCAGTTGTAGCACTGTACTGAGCCAGGTTAGCCTCTTGGAAGCTAGCAATGTCACGTGCAGAGTAGCCATAGTCTGAGCTGATGTTGGACAATGAATTATATCTCCTAATAGGCAGCATTTGGGCTGTGATGTCTCCTCCATGCCGTAAATCTGTATAGGAGCCATACTGCATTCCCATGAACCCTCCATAGCCCTGTTTAATTGCAGTCATATCCATGGCAAGTTCTCCTGAGGCTTGAATGTGTGGATCTACTTTGGATTGGTAGGACTGTAGCCCAGCATCTGCCAGGTTTGTATCAGACATTGAAGGCTGAAGCCTTCCAGGGAAAGGTAATGTGTAGGCCTTTCGTCCATCCATTGGATACTCCATTCCTTTTCTTTCTTGGTCAGATTCATAGGAAAGAGGTGGGGCAGATGGAGGCCTTATGCCCTCTTTCTCAGAACCTCCAACACAGCTTCCACCAAATGGAATTCGATAAACAACATCACAACAAGCTGGTTGGTTGTCAGGTTTAATTTGGCCTCCTGTCAGATCCACAGCATCCTGTCCTTCTTCTACCTTGACTAGCTGAGTCACTACCCTGGCCTGGTCTGGTACACTATCCATCTGTACTACCATGCTGTGTGGTGGCTTTCCTCCTGACATCAAACCAGGAGGACTGGGCCTCCCTTTCAGCTCAACTGGACCAGTGCTGTACAACTCAGGGTTAATGACTGGTGATACAGCACTAACCACAGCTGAGGCGGTGCTAGTCTGGCTGACTAGCAAGTCTTTCTTCAATAAAGGTGAAATCTGGCCAGTAAGATTGTACCTGGCCAAAGCAGATGCCTGATGCTGATGAAGTTGCATTTGGTGGTGCTGCTGCAATTGGTGTTCAAGGAGCTCTTGTTGCTTCTGCAGCTTCTCTTGTTGTTTTTGTAGCTCTCGCTGTTGAATGCTGAGGTCTTCTAGTTTGGCATCAATCTTTGGTATTGATGGGTCAGTTGGAGGTGAAATTTGTGGTTTGCTCTGTGAAAGACACACTGCTGATCCCATACCCTGGCCCAGGTCCACTCGGGTTTGATGGGGATCACCATAGACTGTTGGCTGCTTGGGCTGGGTCATGAACATTGAAGCAGCCACAGTGACACTCACAGTGGTTGGGGTGGTGGTCTCCTGTGTATTCAAGTTCATAATCAGTGGCTGAACAATTGTAGAATGTCTGCTACCTTCTGATCCACCATGATATCTTCTGCTTTCAGTTGCCAGTGAGGTCAGATCCATTCCTTGGTCAGTGATGATAATAGGAGCAGGTTTGGTAGCAGTTCTGAGGTCCACAACACTTCCACCTTGGATCATATGGCCCTGTTCTACTCTAGAAGTGCCTGGTACTGTAGAAATTCGACAAAGGGAGATGTTATCCATTGACACAGACCCTCTGGTGAAAGTGCTGGCTGTGGTGACCATACTTGTTCCCACATTTACCTTCTCCACTCTTTGTGTTCTGTAGAAGCTGCGTGTAGGAGATTGTTGGTAAGGTGGTGTGTCTGGAGGGCTGCCACATGGGGAGTAAGTGTCAATAGTTGATTGGCGGCTAAATCGGGTGGGAGAAGAAAGGGGAGACGTAGCAGTATTAACTGTTGTTGGCCTAGCTGGGCTTGAAGGAGGGGAGTATGAGGCATCCTGGGAAGACTGTCGATAGAGCCATGGGGAAACCGATCGGTGTGATGTCTGGGTTCCCTGAGCCATGACTGGAGAAGTAGGCCCAGAGTCAGTTGACTCTTTTTTCAATGCTGAACTGAAGGTCTGTGTAGAGAACTCAGCTGTGGCTCTTCTGGACGGAGAACGAGTGGGACTCTGTGGTGGTGGTGGTGACGGAGAAAGAGGAGGACTGGTGCTCCTGTAGTAAGTAGTATACTTTGGAGAACGTGGCTCAATAATTCTCTCACTGGAAGATGTTGAACTATCTCGAACTTGGACACCTCTGGTCTCCCCTACCCTTCTGGTGATCACTTCTCTTTGACTGTAGGCCTGGGTAATTTCAGCAATCTTGCTACACACACTTGAGACAGTAGCTGAGGATGTGGAAGGACCACCTGTATGTCGGCCATATACACCAGACTGAGTAGATGTCACAGTGTGGCTTGAACTAGTTTGAGAAATTGTTACTGCATCTCTGGCATAAACTCCATAAGCTGCAATAGTGGTGGCAGCCACGGCTGGGGTTATCCCATTCTTTCCTGCTTGGCTTTTCAGCCTATCTTTGTGTACATCCTTTACAGAGAAGTGCTGTGTTACTCGGACATCGGGGATTCGTCCTCCAGTCTCAGCAAATGAGACAGGAGCTGAAATCTGGGTTGGGCTGGTCCCTGGAGTCAAGAGAGCATTGCTTTGCTCTAGTAGCTTGGCAAATGCAGAGCCTGTGTCTAGGAGCTGTTTGTCTGGGAAGGAGCTCTCAATCTCAATCTCTACTTGCTCATTAGTGGCTTGCTGCATCTTGGTGATGTTCTGAGATGTTTGTCGGATCTCCTCATAAATATCTGTTTCAGTTTCCACTGCCTCATTGTCATATCCTGTTTGATCTTGTTCATATTCATAATCATCATCATACACTTGTCCATTAATATCCTCCTCGTAATACTGCCCATGTCTTCCATGTTGCTGCTGCTGCTGCTGCTGTTGTTGTTTCTGTTGTTTTTGAAGCATCTCTGCCTTTCTCATCATCTCCTCATAAACCTCTTCAGCACTCTTTAGTGGTTTGGAAGTTGAAGACGGTGCTGTGGTGGTTGTTGTGGTTGAAGATTTTTCTATTGGGGAATAGAGAGACATAAAGGTCGGGAGGTTGTACTCACTGCCTGACTTATAGAGTTTAGACTCATATCCCTCAGCCTCTGAATCCAAACTCTGAGGAGAATATTCAGAAGCAGATGAACGATGGAGTTCTTCCATTTCTGCAGCTTGTCTAAGCTCTTCTGTTGGTGAAGCATCTTCAATAGGTGAGAGATTGCTAGGTGGTGTCTTGGATCTCTCTCTGCGCCTCTGAGCCCTCAGTTCCTCCTTATCCCTCTTGGTCTTCCGTGCTGTGCTCCTTATTCTCTGTTGTTCCACTTCCCTCATCTTTTCTTGCTCTCTCAAAAGCTCTTCTTCCTCTCTTAGTTCATCCTCTTCTGAAGAGTCTTCAATAGTTGGAAGAAGAGGACCGTGAGAGCGGTGTCGTGCTTTCCTCTGCTGTTTGGCCTCTTCCAACCTTTGCCTCCTGCTGGGGCTACTGTCACTGTCTTCCTCCATTGATGAGATAGAAGTAGGAGATTGTCCTGAGCCATATGAGGATGATGTTGGTGGCAGAGTAGAGGAGTAGTCACCTCGAGAACGTTCCTCAGGAGATCCTGTCAAGCTCTCCATCTCTAGCTCCGGTTCCCGGTCAAGACTCAAGTCATTTTCACTGCTCAGCTCCATGTCTCTGCTGTAGCTATTCGTATTATTGAGTTCAATGGTTTTGAAGCGCCTTAGGCCTCCTTGTGATGCCATGACATCTTCCTCCCCCTCCTCCACTGAGCCCTTATAAACATCAGTAGAGCTTTTAGTTTCCTCCTCAAAACTACTGGAGTGGTGCTGTAGTCGTCTCTTCTCCTTCCCTGAATCAGAGATAATGTGTTTATGAAGGCTTTTCTTGGGCTTCTGGTAGCCATAGCCTTCATCTTCCTCATCTTCATCTTCCTCCATCTCTTCCTCCTCGTCTTCATTTTCTTCATCTGCACTCATCTCCATTATTTGTCTCCTCATGAACTCCTCATCAGTCATCTCTGTTGGTTCTGCGTCTTTTTCCTTCTTTTTCTTTTCCCTTTTCTCTTCCTTTAGTTCCTTCCGCTTAACTTCCCAGTCACCCCCATCTTCTTCTTCCTCCAGGATATCCTCTAGCTCTTCATCAGAGTCATATGCATCTGGTGGAATTGAGAGAGAACGTGGGCGCTGCTTCCCCCTGTCATCCAGATCTCTGTCTCTGTGCTTCCTTCCCCTTCTGTCAGCCTTATCTTCAGAGAGACTCTTCTCCAGCAAAGGCCTCATTGAGCTTTCTAGCTTGGTGATTTCAGAAGGACTTGGTGGGGAGCCTTCCCCAATAATCCCTCTCTCACTTAACTTCATCTCCTCCTCTTGGATTAGACCAGTGATTTCACTGTGGGAGCTGGAGATGCCATCTGAGGAGTAGCCAGTGTCACTGAGGCTCTGAGGGCTGCGTGACAAATCATGGGTGCTGTTGTTTTTTGTATCCTAAAGAGAAAGGAAGGAAGAAAGAAAAATTTATTAGATTTACAGGGTTTTTTATGGTTTTTAATTTGAGTCATAATTTATATATAATGTGAGATAATGTAATTGTTCTTGATAAGCACATTGATTTAGATGTTATTTAGACTCTGATTTATTTACAAATTGACTTTGTAATAAAAAATAAATAAAGCAATGAAATGTAAAGGTCTCTTGACCTTGTATATGCATTAAAATTTAATAGGATTTTAATGGTTTATGATTAATGTGAATTATCAATTATTTTTGGAACATTAACTGCAAAGAAATTAAGTGCTATATTTATATACTTAATTTTAAATAAGATTGTATAAAAGTAAAACTCTCTTCATTATGTTTAAATTAAGGTCTATAAAAAAAATACTATCTTCCACTCAGGAACTCTAAAATCCCATAACAAACATTTCGCTTTATTAATTCAGACATTAATTAAATAGGTGTTGTTCATGAGCTCAAAGTCAAAATTAAATGTTTAAAATGTAAAAAGTTATTCAGTTACAGAAAAAATCTACAAAAAGTGATGAGTGAACTCAAAGAGAGCCTCCAGTATAAGGCTTAAGTGCGATGTTGAGTTACATCATAAATGTAGAATTGTACAGATAAACTCTGACCCATTATATGTATTACATAGGGATTTGACCTGCCTATTTCCAAAATGTAATAAGCTTTATTACATATAAATACGTTGATTAGATTACACTGTAGTCACAATTCAAATATGTAAATTGTTATGCAACAACAAAACTTGAACATTCAGAATGCAGTACCTTTAGACTCTATTTACATTTTAAAAAATGACAGCATTAAGACAAATACATTACTGTTGCATAAATGACAGTGATAATTGTTAGGTGTGTTAACAATTCGTGAGCCATTGATGGAAAGAGACTGGTAAAACTGTGTTTTTATAAGAAGGATTTTTTTTACGATGAGCTCAACGTAAGAATTAATGGGACTTGAACATTAACATGGAATTATTGTGACAGAAAAACTACTCAAAACTCATTCATCAATGGCTCAGAATCAGATGTGTGTTAATAACATGCCAAATCATAATCTCAAAGGGACTAACCTGGTAAAGGAAAAGGGGGGATGGAGGAAAGGATACAAAATTGATAGAAATTATGGAAATCTTTCTAGAAAACCTCTTAAAATGACTACAGTACCTACTTCAGGGGAGACTTTGCTTTAAGCTATCTGCACTTTAAAATCCTAGTAACTCCCTAAATGAGAAACGTCTGCAGTGGCTTTGAAAAGGCCCAAAGCAGAATTAGTTCAGCAAAGGGCCTTGAAGGTTTAGCATATTCACGGCATGCCAGTCTTTATACATATTTCAGCAGAAGCGATGGCTGCCGCTGAGTAAGGAAAGGCACTATTGCGCTCATTCTCCATCAGTGTTTCTCTCTCTCTCTCTCTCCAAGGTAATCCATGAATGCCTTGCTGCCACTTGCAGCCTCAGCATTCTCTGAAAATGGAATCAATGACATGCTTTTCAAACAGCCGTGGACAACCAACAGGAGAAAGTAAGGTTCAGCTTACAAGTCTACCAGATAGCATATTAATAGCATAGCATATCAACTTTGTGTCATGAAGAGAGAAAATTACTAGGGCCATTCTTATACAGAAAAAATATTAAATATTTATTTGAGATTACTTCTTTTATTCATATTGACAAATGTCACTTCTTTGGTATTTATGCTGATGTGTGTTTTTTCTTTGATGTAATTCTTTTTCCCCTTTCCTTTCTTTTTGAGCACAGAGCATCTGTAACAAGGCAAAGCAATTTCCCTTTGGGATTAATAAATATGTTTGAATCTTGAGTTTCAAAGAACGTAAGAGCACAAAAGTCAAGACACATAAATACTGGGTTGAAAAATAGAAAAACATCAGCTGGCAAAAATGAGATACTGCAAATACAATATTTTGAAATGTACACGCTTGCCTAATACAAATAATTTCTTTCAATTTTAAATTTAAAAAAATGCTGATACACTATAAGATTTGATGCGCAGTACTATGCAAACACAAACAATGGTGTATTGGCTGCTATACTTCCACTAGAGATTATAGAAGGATCAACCTGGCATCCAGATGAAGCTGCCAGATGCTGAACCAGGTGCTTGCTGAATTCCTTCTGGTCTCTTAAAAAAAGAAACTCTAAGAAACTTCTCATCAGATTTTGACAGATATTCCACTCCTATTTTAGTCCCTGGGTACAACATATTCTTCTACAGAGGTCACACTAAATGTTTTTGTGTATTTTTAATACTGTCTTATGTTATGTTATGTTAGTATGTATATGTTGTATGTTTTCTGGTTGTATTTTAATAATAAATAAATATTTAAATCTACAAATCTACTGGTGGCCTAAGACTTTTGCTTTTGTTTAGAAAGAAAAACACACTATATGCAAAATCAATTTACCAAATGAGCATAGGAAAATATTTAAAATATTTAAAACATGACTGTATTTTCCAAAAGAAACTGAGTTCAGTAATTTTTTCGTTATGTTGTCATAAAAATGTAAGTTTGGTATGATGTTGTGTTTAGTTTTTATGTTGTGAGGAGCAGTAGTAGTTTACCAACCTAAAGTACAAATGTCTCAGATCTGTGACTTTTATATGTTTGAGCAAAAAATCCCTAAAAGATAATATAGGCTAAGATTATCTGTATGATGTAAAAAGTTAATATCGAAGTTTCAGGTGTCCCACCACACAAGCTCCTCAAATCACACAGTCATACAGTTTGTATATCTGATAGAGCTACAGACCATAGTCAACAAAGTGTTGAATTTAGGAGTTGACTCTATGCTCCTACCAAGCATTAGCCTGGCTTCGCATCTCTAAGAAGACCCCAACTTCCTCTATAGAGACTGGAAATGGAAAATAGCAACAGAAACATGGCAGCAAGCATGACTAGTTGATGAGGCTGTGCAAGCTTGTGGAAGTCAATGCATTTCTTCGAACCATCAAAGAAATGTTTTTAAAAACAAACAAACATTAAATTAACTTCTCCCACCAACAGCTACAGATGCTTCTATGTCGTAGATTACTTACATCACTCATCATCGATTAGTTGCAAAAAAACAAACCAGTGTCTCCACCTCTGCATAAGAAATCTATTAGCGTGAACAAAACAGCTTCAGTAGCTAAAACAATCTTGCTAAAAAAGCTAAAACATGTTCCTAGGTTTTATATTCATATTAACTGTTAGACCATATTGTATTTGTAGCAGAGAATAAATACAAAAAGTATTTGTATTAAGCAAAGTCCCTTAATTATGTAAGTGTACCACATCACTTTTTGTTGGTTTCCTCATCTGTTATCACACTATTTACACCTGCCTGTCGCATCTTTTTGCTGCCAGGTCATATTTTAGTGTGTATCTTTCATGCATGTGGACCCTGTCCCTGCCGGTTACATGTGAGTGAAAGTAGGCCATCATTACTTCTATTAAACTGACTTGACTCCATCTGCCTGCATCATGTCTGTGCCTTTAAGTCCCCCTTCATGTGCTCCACACACCAACTGTGATAATCCAGCCAGAACTGGCCCAGCAGACACAGTGAATCTCGAGTTCTGGTTTCTGGCAGCCACAATCAGATACATGTCTGATGGAGATTAGTGAGCAGAGGTGATGTCTCAGCAGAACAAAAGTCCATTAGACCGTGCATGCCACCCAGAGTCCTTTTAGCACCTTGCTGAATCAGCCTGTTTCCAGTCTGCGTGCCAATTGGTCAATCACATGTTGCTGCACTTACTAAAACTAGCATGTTTGCTTCAAGGTATATTGTCTTCTACTAAGTATCATCAGGATCACAGCTCTGTTTTCACTATTTCTCAAGATCTAGAGTTTCCATTACGTTAATGAAAAAAACTATGAATGTGAAGCATGGCCATGGTGAAACAGTCATGCATACAAACATAACTTACCCTGGACATATGCAGTAAACATAAAAAGGTCACACAAAATTACCCATTTTTGGTACACAGACCTGTATGTTATACTATGGGTTTCACAGGACATGCACTGACATCAGACTTTTTTAATTTAATTATTTATTTGTATTTTCCTCTCAGTGCGTCTCTGCTGGTGCATTTGTCATTTGGATGGTGGTAAAACCATGTACTATTATGACCAGCTTTTGGTCCTTTCCATAGTTTAGCATACAGAATAGTATACCTAACAAAGCTATGCACAAAGAAACAAAAAAACATAATTTGACTTACATCGTAGTGCCTGGACTTCTTGATTTCCTTAATGGGTGTGATCTGCTCTCCTTTCTTCTGCAAAGGTTGGGTCTCTTTGACAGTTTGGCTCTCAGGCTCAGACTTGGGCTTCTCCTCTGTGTGTTTCAGCTCTTTCTGGGGCTCCGTAGTTGGTAATGGCGCCGTAGCTGGTGTTGCGGTCTTGGTGTTGATCGGTTGTTTTGCAGCAGCGGATCCACTATCAGCAGTTGACACCTGAGGTTTCTGCGTCTGGGGCTGAGCTTGCCTGGGCCCCTGCTGACTGGTGGGTTTGTGGAGAGGACTTTGTTGACTTGTTGGTGCCTGGTGACGAGGCGAGCTCATTGGCTGGTGTTTGGGAGATGGATGAGGAACAGGAAGTGGTGTATCATCAAGACCACCTCCTGACATCAGTCGCTGTGTCTGACAGTTGAGACATAACCACTCCTTTTTCTGTAAGAGAGAGTGGACACAAACCCAATAACGGTTAATGACAACAGGCCTATGTTTCACAGTGGATTTGCTATGAAGTTATGGCTACAATATGGTCAATAAAAGGTATTTGAAGACACAGTCACTGATTTTATTGTAGCTCAAGTGTACTTAAATTGATCCAAATGTTTCCCAGCTCATTTTAAAGCTCTAAAAAGACAGTTTCAGAGAGTTACCCATAAGGTGGGAGGAAAGGTGTAATAATATTGGGCAATGTAAGTGTCTGTATCATAAGTATCAAAGTGCAATTTTTATACATTTCTTGGCACAAAATACTAGAAAAAAATGAACGCTCAGCAGCATCTCCCAGGTAATGTGCATTTCTTTGTATGTTGTGTGTGTAATGAAATGGCATTTAACCCTTCTGCAGCTTTCCTGCTTACTAAACCAAAGTGTTCTGAATCAGCTTTTTTGAATTAAAATTTTAACATTTGATATGATTCCACTTCAAGGATGCACTGCAGAGGCAATTGCACAAGTAAACACACACACATACTGTACTGTGTTGCATATCCCCCACAAAGCTGTCAGAGCTGTAGCAGTTTAAGCCAAGCTGACGCATATTTCTAAAAGTCCAAGTCACTATGACAGCTACACTCTATTTCCATCAGTTCCACTCGCACTACTTCACACACATTGTGAGGCTGACTGACAAGAAATTAGATTGCAATGCACACACAAACATGCACAGACGAACATACTGTTCATAATCTGTCTTTTAATTTGTCAATCAAGAGACAGAATATAAAAAGTGACATAAACAAGTGCACCAGTTATCAGTTGATCTGTTAAGGGTTTTCTGCATCACACAAGTGTCCTGTAAAGACTAAAAACAAAACACGTAGAAGTGACTAATCAAAGTAGCTTCCTTAGCTAAAGAGGCGGCAGGTAGTGGAGACTAGTGAACACTTCTTTTTAACAGGTTGTTACTGGCTGAACAGTTGAGGAGCAGCATTATAATTTATTTGCAGTGTTTCTTGCCACCTGCTGGATTTAAGTCTAATATTTCCACCAATTGCTGGGGAAAATCTCTGCCTCTCTAGCTGCTACATTAAAAACTTGTCTGCTGCAGCTCAAAATGATGCTACAAGAGCAGTGACAGTGAACCAAAACAGTAGGTTGTCATATGACTAAACAATGAGTTAAAACTCATCATTAAGCAGCACATTTGGTTTATTATTATTATTGCAGTTTATTACTGCAAGCACATACAGCAGCAGCTATAAATATTAATGACAACATATTTAAATATCATGGTTTTATGCACACCACTGGACAGAAAAATGATCTCTGGGAGAAGCTGCAAAGAAATGCTACACAAGTGAATTTATTATCACAAATTTGTAAATGTAGCTAATAAATAAATTAAAAACATCTTTTTAAATATAAATATGTGTTTATTTCACAGAGAATTATGTTACAGTGTTTTTTCATATATATATCTTTAGTCTTCTAACTATCCCTTTCATCAACATGTCATGATCATGTGACGTGTTTAGCACTCTCTCTAATCAGGACAGTAGCTGATGCTGTTTGGGGCTGAAGAGCTGCTGTATTACTCGTGTAATGAATAATTGACAGATGCAGCCCTCTCTCCTCATCACTTATCTCCCATCTTCGCTCTCTTTTATATCCACTCATCAAATCCTGTCTCCATCACTCTTACCCAAAACAAAACAAAAAAAATTTAATAAATAAAAAACCTGAAACATCTTTCTAACGCTCCTTTCGTCCTCTTTTGGTCTTTTGTGTCTCTGCTCTCCCTCTAGAACCCCCTTTATCTTGCTCCCTCTTTCGCTGAATTACTTTGAGTGTTTATCTGCGATTAGGTGTCATACAAAGGACTCCATCTCCCTGCGACTACAGAATAGACAGAGAATAATGCTGTTTTAGATTTACTAGTGCACACTCTAATGTCACAGACATGTGGACATGTGTAATAATACCTGGAATCACAAGGAAGGCCAAGATAAATAAAGTAAAAAAAGAAAACAGTAGAAACACTTGGTCAAACTAAGTTGCTTAGGAAATGTAAAAAATCTGTTCAGTTCAAAATAACATGTTTCCACTTCGAATGTTATCACAACTAATTAAAATATATATAATAAAATAATGTCTGTTATAGACTTGGAACCACACATGTGGAATAGCAGGGACCTACCCCAAATGAGCGTAATAGACTGGAATCACATGCCACACTATTGCCTTCATGGCTGCAATTATAAACGGAGAGCATACAAGGTTTAGGCACAAAGACGACTTGGTGACGTGTAGAGAAACATCATAGTTTGGGACTGTACTCTGGTTGGAAAGCAGAAATGAACAGCTATCTCCCTAAGTGGACTTAGGTTACCTAATAATAACGTGCAATATCAGCGATATGCTCCTTCTGACCTACTGGCACTGTTGGTGCAATTTACTGTTCTGTAGCCTAATTATGAGCCTAACTACCCTTACAAAAAAGTAGTATACTTCAAGTATACTTGCTCAATATTAAGTAAAAAAAAGTATACCAGTAGTATACTTGAATATACTTCTTTTTTGTAATGGTATGCTAATCATCATGAATGATTAATTGGGTGATAACAATTGAAATTGATGAGAAAAAAAATGCAGTGTACTGTACAGACCCTCTTATACTCAAATATACTGTATCCTCTGCTTCTTTCCACAGTTACCTTACAATTTGCAGTCAGTCTGTTGTAGCATAATCTTTGTCAAAGTTGAAACTGTCATCCCAAAAGAAGGGAGCAATGATGTAAAAAGCTGAGTAAAGAGTGATACAGGTAAACAAATAGTGAAAATCAATAAGATGTTTTATTCCAGTTATTTATATGGCATTCAAACAAGGTATTGATTCAAAGCATAAATGCTTCCCACCAGGAGGGTGTTTAATTCTTTACCTAAACACTCAATACTCAGAACTGAAGAGGACTGGACATTTTAGTTGTGAAATGTAGGAGAGAGAATGTATTATATGAATCAGTGTCCTCAAAACTATAGCAAGGCCAAAGTGTGTGTCTGTACCCTGAAGCGGCAAACTGTACAGTATTGTCTGAGTCTGTTGAATCATTTTTAGACCCTAAAGTGAATTCATTCCCCCTTTTTCCCCGAGCAAGTGCATTCAGTCCTACACACAAACAAAGTGATCTTCGTGTGCGTGTTTTGTTCCACAGAGCACCCCGATGCTGCACCACTTAACCTACATAGCACAAACAATCTGGCCCTTTCTCTTCCTGTCAATAACGTTCACTAAAATGCTCCATCAGCCCTAATTTTCTTTGAAGACCACTGCTGTTTTCTTTTCATCTGCTGCTTTCACTCTGAACCATATTATGCATTCAGCCTCTGTTGCCCCCTTTCTCTTTATAAATGTCTATCCTTTCAAAATTTGTTGAGCATTGAGGAATTGTATTTTCACTTTGCCTCCCAGCTCCTTGGCATTTGTTTTACATTTATTTTCATAATGTCTTACTTTCTATAAGTTTTTTTTTTATCATGTTACAGTTATTCAAAAATGTTCAAACATTAGGAGTCATCCTCTGCGATTCATGAATGTCTTTACAGAATTTCAATGTTTTTGTCATACATTTGCATATTAGTATAACTGGATGCATAAAATGTTAATTTCTCCAAATATCAGATCAGTTTTTTTTCTAATACTACTGTGTGGTCACATGTTTGGAGACAAAGAAGCATGCCAACCAGCGCAGTGTTGTGACTCACTAATGTAGCGCTATGGTGCAGACAAATAAGCTAAAATTAGGTTCTGGACTGATAGAGGTTTCCATGATTAGAGGCAGTTCATTTGTAGGTTTAGTTTTTTGTGAGATTTGTTGATAACAAATAAAAATACAGAAAACCACAGGCTGCATCTGATAACACTACATTATCCAAGTCAAATGAGCACTAACATCAGATAAAAGCAGACCACTTCATTCCTCCCATCCTTTCCTCTCCTCCTCTTTGATTCCTAATGCAGGAATCTAGAGCTTGTTAGCCTGTAAATTCACCATAAAGTCATCTTTCAGTAGCCATAGCAATAGTAACTTCAGGCCTCAGTTTGAGAGGAGTAGTGACTAGAAGCTTGTTTACACATTGACTGACATCTGCAAGCTCCAACTCTTGACTTTGGCCTTCTCTGATATTATTAAAGTAGTGATCAAAAACATTATAAGCAATATCTCTGCACTGGCGTTTCAGGGGTCTTTGACAGCACGCATCCACATTAACATATCATTTAGATTATATTTCTATTAAAATTAAATATGAAAAACATAACCCAAATGCAATTCAATATTAAAGATGACAAGTATTCTCACTCCCTGCATTGACACACACACACAAATGTGTGTAGAATGTGTGCAGAATACACTTCTCTACTTCTCTCAGTTTAAATTCACTTAGAGTCTGAGTCATTCTCATCCTGTCTTTACTCTTCACACATTTGCTTCTGCAGTTTGTCTCTTTTTTCCTTTCACTACATGATCGCTAAACATCTTTCCCTTCCTCTCAGCTCTATTCTCTCTTCCTGTCACCCTCTCCTCCTCCTCCCGTCTCCTTCTCTCTCCCTCCAACAGAGAGAGGGCTATTTTTACCCAGAATGCCATTGTTGTGCTTGAGCGCACCCTTCCCTAGTACTGGCTGCTGCTTTGGGCTGCACCACACTCATACTTACACAAACACGCACACACATTTTAGACACACGTTTCACATCAGTGCAAAATGGAGTAGGCCTGTGTAGCTGAAGGCTAACCAGAAGGAGAGGGAGATGACAAGCAGAAGGAGGGAGAAGAGAGGGAGGAGGGAATGGGACAAGAGAAACCCATGGGCAGAGGCGAAAATGGGTAAATGACACCACACGTGCACATGCGTGCACGCACATACACAGATATTCAGGCCTGCCTCCAGTAAGGTGGCTTCCTGCTGAGTCTGATGTAACTAGCTTAAAGTGGGGGCAGAGGAGAGAGATGATAGACAGAACGAGGTGGCAGCTAGCTGATGGACAACAGAGAGGTGCTGTATTATAACAGTAAAAGATTAATCATCTGCTGCCAATTAATATTTCAAAGACACAGTATGAACATTTGCAAAACAACACTGTTATGTTTTGTATCAACATAACTATGTTTTAGTCTCACAGTAGCTATAACTACTGATATACAGTATAAACATAGTTTAATGAAAATTAAACTACACCTTAATCAAGAAACATGTAATTTAAATGAAAATTATGTAAAACAACATGCAAACCTTTTAATTTCTCTTTAAGCTAATATCTCACCAATGAATAAGATTTTTTTTGGTTTAAAATGAGACTCGGCATCACAGAGCACAGTCCTTCAAACATATATCATCATCATCATCATCATCATGACAGCCCCAGAACATCAACTTAATATGAAGCTTTCCTGCAGTAATACGTCTTAACCCTGGGTCAAACACTCCGACGAGCCAATCACGTCGCTGGCAGCTTGTGATTAATGCATGACTGGACCTATCAATTCACTTGACATGTAGCCACAGTATCTCCTGCGCTGTGCACTTTTGCTGAAATATAGCAGACACATGAAAGTATGAGTACTGTAAACCTGTGTGCCTTCACTGCAGCAACACAGCTTCAGATAACTTCATGAAACATACAAATAAAACTTCTCAAACTTTACAATTGTTGTTTCACTCGTTGGTAAAACTTTATTATAAAACATAGATTCCTTCAGTTTGCTTTTTATCTTTTAACCCTTAAACCCAACTGACAATGAGTTTTGCATAGGTTTTCAAGGCTTTTTTAGTATTCGTGACCCTTTTCTATCTAACCCATCTTTCCCTCGTCCCTTTCTTCCTGTATGTTGTCTATCTTTAATATTTTGTGTAAGGAAAAGAATTCACATGTAAACAGGAAAAAAGAGCAGAGAAATAATCTATGGGAATGCAGTGGTAACTATAGTAAGTAGATTTACCCAAATGCTGTGTTTACTACTTATTTTTATAAATAAAATAATTCAGGATTAAGAGTTTCCATCATAGAAAAATAAAAGTTTGCCAGTTTAAGCATCCCTGGTGGCTTCTTTAATGAGGCCTATTAAGGTCACATTATGAAATAACAAATAGCAAGTTATTTTAAATTTTCTGAAATGTCAAGAATATATTTATTTGAAGTAAATTAATATGCAAAATGGAGCATGAGATTAGGTTGAAAATAAACTATTTTACTCTCAAACAAGTCTGAAAAAATAATGAATAAATGTGAATAACCAAAATATATTCATTGTCTCTTTGTTTAAATACAATCTGTAATTGGAGTTTGTAAAATATTTATTGTAAATATCACTGCAAATTTACCCAATTCAACTGAAAGGGAGTGAGAGGGAGGAATAAACATGAAGAAACACTTGCACATCACAGACTACACTTCAGTCTACACACCCATTTGCACTCTATGTGAAGTAAAAGAAACAGGGATGGAGAGGCCAGAAGGAGAAGAAAATAATATAAGTGAAAGCAAAAGAAGAAGAGAAAAGAGGACAAGAATTTAGATGTGATCCACACAAGCAAGGAAAGAAGAAGGGGAGAGGATGAAGAGCAAACAGGGGCTTGAGGAGGTAGATGAGGAGAAAGAAGGAGGGGAAGGAAATACGGAAATAAATTAAAGGGGGGTAGTATTGTTGGAGGTAGTATAAAGGAGGAGGTGATATGCTGGGGGAGGAGAAATAGGAGGGAATAAATTGCAGGAGTGAAAGACCAGTAAAAGCGAGAGTATAAAGTAATAAATTAGAAGTAGAGAGGAAAAAGGGTAGAAGAGAAAACAAATAAAAGAGAAGAGGAAGAAGAGGCAGAATCAAAATCCATCCATCCATCCATTTTCTGATCCACTTAGTTCCCGTAGAGATCGCAGGCATGCTGGAGCCTATCCCAGCCACCATCGGGCGAGAAGCAGGGTACACCCTGGACAGGTTGCCATCACATCGCAGGGCCACATATAAACAAAGACAACCATTTACACTCTCACTCACACCTATGGGCAATTTAGAGTCTTTAATTAACCTGACTGCATGTCTTTGGACTGTGGAAGGAAGCCGCAGTGCCCGGAGAGAACCCACATAAACACTGAGAAAACATGCAAACTCCACACAGAGAGACCCTGGTAATCGAACCCAGGACCTTCTTGATGTGAGGCGACAGTGCTAACCACTACTGGAATGAATATCTGAAAAGTTTTTGTTTTCCCACAACCCAAAAAGGTTTCATTTCCATTTCACACTTATATTTTTAAAATCCCCTACTTATCACTACTTATCATACAATGGAGCCTCTATAATTATGTAACCTTGTTTGTGAGCAGCAGACGAGTGGGCGCATAAATGTCTATACATATATGTTCACGTAAATATGTACACATTATGTTTTATTGCCCACATTCCTATATTTTCTGATTCTGGCAGGATCACCATCTGATATGAAACCCAGACAAGGTCGATGTGCCCTTTTCTTTCCTCTGCTGACAGTGTGTAGGAGGATCTCATTAGCATATGGCGTTCATTTCTAGCAGCCGTGATGATGACTTTTGACGTTAGCTAAACTTAAGACTGTGACCATTCAAGTTCCATTAAACCATGAGCATCAAATAAGTTCACCACAGAGAAGCTGCACATTTGAATAACCTGTTATTTTTCAGTAACCTAAATATTGTTAAAACGTGTGATAAAAACACTGACAGAGCGATATCTCAAAAAGAAATATAGCAACATTAAAGTTCTGTAATATCTGTAAAATGTGTCTTATTTACTTTCTGAAAATGAGAAGCTTTATATTAACTCCATCTTTATGTGTATTCATGAAAAAAATCAGGAGACATTTAGCACTGGCTTAGTTCAGAATAGCTGTTAATCTGTCTTGTTTGAAAGTCACACAGTTCATTTAAAAAGCACAAAATGTCCAAAACTGAGACACTTTGTGACCTAAAAGACACAAAAGGAGCAGAAACAGTTGAACAAATATCACAAAAATACACAAATTGCTCCAAACAACAAGATGGCCTCATTTGTAGTCATTTTGCATATCTTTTATTCAGGGGCTCTATTGCATACAGCTTGGCCTGGAAGAGTTTAGGCAGTGAGAGTTTTTGTTATTTTGCCCTTATAGACCACCACAAGGGATTTAAAATAAAGCATTCAAGATGTAATCTAAGTACGACCAATAATATTTGGGCAACTGACTGACAAGAAGTTAACTGACCAGGTGTCCCTCATAATGTCAAGACCAGTTAAGAAGATAAAAGATCTGGAGTTGATATCAGGTATTAAGTTGGTATTTGGCAGCTGTTTGACTGAAGCTGCCAAAATAAAATGAAATGAAATCTCAAGACATGTGAATAAGGCCATCATTAGGCTAAAAAATACAAGATACTTTAGCAAAACCCTTGGGTGTGGCCAAATTAACAGCTTGGTACATTATTACAAAAAAAAAAAAGCCCTCGTGTGCTTAACAACATCAAATGCATTCATTTGTATTTATTTGAATCCCTGAAAATGTAGGTACTCTGCTTAAAATGGCTGTAATTCCTAAACATTAAATTATATTTTTATTAATTAATATTTATAATATGTATTAATATTTTTTTTGTAAAACCTCTTAAAAAAAGCTAAGAGTCAACATTTAAATTACATATTGATTGTTTTATTTGAAATCCATTTTGGTGGTATATAAAGGCAAAATCATAAAAACTGTCACTGCCCAAATACTTCCAGATCTAAAAATGTGAAAAATAAAAATAAAAATAAATAAAATGTGTGCTCTGTAAAAGATCTGTGGGGGGCCTGTATTAAAACAACCCAGATGATTGTCTAAGGCCTCTCAGTGTAAGCATTAACCTTTGTTTCATTAGCGCAGGCATATAGTACTATGTGAAAGATCATAAACATCCTCAGAAATCAGAAAGTGTCCATGTGAATCTCTTTGGAGAGAAATGACATAGTATAGCAGTTTGTAGGAATCATTTATTTAGTGAATCATCTATCTTTTATTAGAGAGAGATGGACAGAGACAATAGAATTACAGTTAACTGAATTTAGGACTGAGAACCTCCACTCTTGGCATCTGAGCAGATCCACTGCAGTAGATAGAGGTTAACTGCGATCCTCAACAGTAGTTTAATATAACATGAAAAAGAGTTTTCATGCTGCAATTTACTCCGACAGACCAGGGAATTGAACTGCCGACCTGACTGTGACAAGTCAGCTTAGACTCTGAAGCCTTTGTGGGTAGAAGCCAGAAACAGATCCATCCAGGGTTTGTTTAGAATTTGACCCACAAATCTTTTAACAGGCTTTTTGTCTCACTGGGACTGGCTTATTGCAGAAACACACACATATTTCACACAAATAAACACCAATCATGCACAGGGGGCAAGAGCACAACATTTGCCGTGCAAGACTGTGTACCCTTGCAAGAGTTTGTGCACGTCTTTGTGTGTGTATTGTTTGTGTGTCTATGGACTGCGGGGATCAGAGGATTTTGCCTTCTGCAGTAATAGGATGGCAGCAAGCCAGCAGCAAAACAGGGCAGGGAACACAAAGGCAGACAAGTCAACTAACTTCTGTAAGTGCTTAATCTTATATAGAGGAAACAAATAAACATGGTAAACTCTACGTGATCTTATGGATAATAGGTCATATGAAATGATATTCATATATTAAAATGCTTAAATTGTAAGAAAGGAGGTAAAAAAAAGAAACAACACAAATTTGACGTTACATGAAGGAAATTACAGATCAGCAAGTATGAAGATCTACAGAGCTTCAGTCTTGTTCATCACCATCCATGTTTCTGATAGCAGCATGCAGTTTTCACTCATCATACTCTAAGAAAATCCAATGTATGCTACCTGCTCAAAACAATGATAAACCTGGAACATTTACAGCTAAATATCAAATTTATCAGGACTTGCTGGAGGTGTAGACAGAGATGGATGAGAGTGGATGGTAGAGTTCATCAAGTGCAGAGTAACTCTAAATAAACAGTGTCCCTATGGCTGATTGATGTGTAAGGAGGCAGCTGTTTGCTAAGACGTTAATGCAGCTTTTAAGAGAAAAAGAGAAGCACAACATAATTGTCAGAAAGGCTACTTGCAGGAATAACCCTCATCTGAAGCTATAACAAGTTTGCAACGCCTGCATCTATTTTCATTTAAGGTGAACTTGCTGAACACTGTTTTTGCAAGTCAAGCACGTGTCTGTAGCTGAACAACCTAAAAATAAATACTCAGCTATTTAAAAAAGTGTACTTCAACTAAGTTTAGCAGCCTGGATTCTGATTTATGCCTCATAATGTGACTTCACCTACATTTCAGAAGCTGTACTTCTATTCTTAGACATCTTAAGGATACAAGTCCTATTTTTGTTGTTTTCCTCTGTACAGCTGCAACACAAATTATCTCTTTGGGGACACAAAAGTTTATCAAGTTGGTGTTCTTGTCTTGTTGTGTACCCAGACTTGAACCTCATCTCTAGTGGTGGGGGGCTGCTGGGTATTATTAGGATTTAATTGATATGGCCTTGGTTCTAGTATGAGAGAAACTGCAGCCTTTGAAGTGCTGACATGTGTACTTTGAAGTGCAGGAGGCAGTCCTCACTTGAACAGGAGCATTATGGGGAGGGGAGATTG
>OMLM01015536.1:9586-27195 GCA_900302695.1 Helostoma temminkii | reverse complement strand
CCGTTGTTGGTTCTGCGGCAAGAGTCTCCTCTTTACTCGTGTCTTTCTGCCGCTCTTGCTCCGTTGTAGGTTCTGCGGTAAGAGTCTCCTCTTTACTCGTGTCTTTTTGCCGTTCTTGCTCCGTTGTTGGTTCTGCGGTAAGAGTCTCCTCTTTACTCGCGTCTTTCTGCCGCTCTTGTTCCATTGTTGGTTCTGCGGTAAGAGTCTCCTCTTTACTCGTATCTTTCTGGCGTTCTTGCTCCGTTGTTGGTTCTGCTGTAAGAGTCTCCTCTTTACTCGCTGTTGCATCCTTTTGCTCCATTATCATGACACTGATGGTTGTGATGGCATCTTTACAAATCTCTCTCATGGTGACAGCAGATGGATCGTCCTCACTAATAATTTCTTCTTCTTTGATGGTCTTAACAACAGCGATGTCACCTGTCTCTTTTTCCTTTGCTCTCTGTTCATCTGTGAAGAGATTGGTCGCACCAACGTCTAGTTTTTCCTTATCCTCTTTATCATCTTCTGTTATTTTTACATCAATTGTTTCTGTTTTAATTTTGCCATCTTTAGGATGCGCGTGAGCATCGTCCTTCTTTGCCTCTTTCTCCATCTGCTCTTTAACAGGTTTGATATCTGTGGCTGAGGCCTTTTCAGGCTCTTCCTCTTCAGTCTTTATAGAGGTAATATCAAAGGTATCACCCTTTTCTGCTTCTTTCTTCTCCTCCTCCTCCTTCTCTTTCAGCTTCTTACTATCACTAACATCATCCATCTTATCTCCTATCTCTTTAACCTCAACTTTGGCTTTGAGGCCATAATCATCATCTATCTGCTTCTGCTCATCTTTGATTTGTTTGGATTCAGAAGCAACAATTTCCCTCTCAGCTTCTGTTGGAGCTTTGACTTCAGGAGTATGGGTTTTCTGTTCAACAGTAACAGTGTCAGTGCTTTCTATTTTCCCCTCTTTGATTGGTGTAATATCAGATGTATCATCCTTCTCTGTCTCTTTCTCTAATTTCTCATCTGTGATGGACTTAATGGCAGAAACATCTTCCTCAATGACAGATTTCTGTTTCTCTTCACCCTTGAGCTGTTTGACATCGGAGGTGTCGTCCGTGTCTTTGTCCTTTTCTGCTTTGGCGGTTTTTACTGCAGATTTATCATAATCATCATCTTTCTTCTTATCACCATCATCATCTGGGAAACGACTCTCCCTTTCAGGAAATGTACCTGAAACAGGCACTTTAGGTTCTTTGTCTTTAAGCCTATCGGTGTCTTCATCACATGGTCCAGATGAGATTGGGGAAACCCTCCCTAATGGCTGTGGAGGTTGTTTAACTTCTGGCTGAACTTCTGTTATAGATGAAGCAACAACAGTGATTATTTCTGTCTGTTTTTCTTCATCTTTTGTCACGGATGGAGCTTTTTCCACCTCTTCCATCACCGGCACCTCTTTGATGTCCTCATATGATTTGTCCAAAGATGTTGCAATGTCTGCTTTACTAAGCTGATCTGCTTTCTGTTTGTCAACATCTTTTTGTGTCTCTGTCTCTGCTTCTTTGCTTTTACTTTTGTCATCAGTTGTACTCACTACATCAGGGAGCTCATGTTGCCTTTGCTGGTCCAAATCAGGAAAGATCTTCACCTTGTCTTCCACCGGTGACTGACGAATTGGAGAGTGAGCTGCACTCGAAGGTCCGGATTGTGGAGGGGAGGCCATTTTCACAGTGATGTCATCTGGACTGAAGCAACGCTCTTCACTCTCTGAAGTTATAGAGTCTGATCCAAAAGGTCTAGTAGGCACAACAGATGAAATATCTTTAGGTGCAACTTCATCTACGTTTTGCTCTTCAACTGGAAGTGAGACTGGCTTTGTGTCTTCTGTAGACTTTGAAACAGGAAAGATCTTTTCAGTGTCTTTCTCTTCACCCTGTAATATTTGGGATGAAGCATAGCCCTCTTGGAGTTTTTCAAGTGAAATCTCAACATTAGGAGTTTGGTCTTCCTCCTCCTCCTCCTCTTCCTCCTCTTCTTCTTCCTCTGCATCGTGAGCATCAGGAGCTTTAGCAGCCACCTTCACTTCTGCAACAGGAAGCTGGAGGTCGTCAGATGGAGACTTAGGTTGTTTGTCATCTTCTAGAGAAGGTGGTGAAAGAGTTCCTGCAGAGAGTGGCTGCTCTTTGCCTTGTGTAGCATCAGATGGAGTTGATAGAGGAGTAGGAGTTTTGGGTGGTTCCTCAGCTGGAGGTGCTGCAACAGACGCCACAGACTGGTCTTCAGCAATGGAGGTGGGAAAGGAGGACATTTTGTCGTACTCTGTGATGGACGTCGCAGAGGACACATGCTCCTCTTCTGCCAGAGGAGCAGTGATGATGTTGGTGAACACAGATACTTGCTCCTGCACGCCCGGGATAAAACCTCTCTCTGTCATAGCTGCAGCCTGCATCTCCCTCATACCATGAATGTTTACAAATGATCCGGTTTGGTCTGGAACAGAGATGTCGTAGGTACCAACGTCATACTGAAGGTGTGGTATCCTCTCCTCTGCCTCCTCGTGAATCTCCTCATCGGAGATGGTCTGTTCCGTCTCAGAGTAGCCGGGGATGGTCTCATCTTGGATGTAGGACATGGGTTCAGCTGCAGCAGCTCCTTGAGCTACTGAGGTTATGGGAGCTGTGGGCCCTGCAACATGTGACAGGTAGCCTTCCTCCTCTTCTTCTTCTTCTTCATCATCTTTGGCTGTAATTAACATTTCAGCAGTTTTGCTTTCAATGACCATTTGCTCTTCAGCTGCATCTTCAACTTTAATCTCCTCATCTGCTATTACATCTAAATCTTCCACCTCTTCCAGTTCAGCTTTCTCAACTGCCTCCTCCTCCTCCTCCTCCTCCTCTTCATCATGCTTGGATGGAGTCATGTGTTGGACCTGTTGTGTCACAGCTGCAGCTGATAGAATTTCTGATTTCTCCATTTCTTCTATCTCATGTTTCCTGTCAAGCCCATCATCCTTAGCCTCCTTCCATTTAGATTCATCTTCCTCTTCGCCTATTCCCATGTCCTCCTCTTCTTCCTCTTCTGTTTTCTTCTTTTCAGCGGCTGGGACCTCTTCTTCCTCCTCCTCTTCCTCATCCTGAGTTGCTGCTCCTTCATCTTCAAACTTTTGTGCCTCTTCTAATTCTCTCTGTTGTGTCAACTTTTTCTCTTGGTCTTCAACTTCAGCTTTCACTTCTGGGGTTGTTGACTCCTTTTCAGGAGACTTTGTTCCAGCTGGAATTTCTTGCACTTCCTGTTTGTCTTGTGCCGGTGGCTCTGGTGAAACTTCTATAGTGTCTGATGGCTCTGCTGACACCTCGACAACCTCGTCTTTTTTCAATTCTTCAAAATCCTTGGTGAGGTCTTCAGGTGTGGAGGGTGCAGACATGCCCTCAACGGCTCCATTCTCAAGTGGCTCAGGCTGAATAGTTTCAGGTTTGGGCTCCTCAGGTTTAGGTTCAGCCTTTGCTGCTTTGACTTTTCCAGTCTTGGCTTTACTTGACACTTTAGCTTTATGCAAAGTCTTTCTCACTTCTGGTGTGAGTGGTTTTAGGTCAGGCTTTGTGATTTTCCTCAGCTCAGGTTTAGCTGTGTCCTTCTTTTTGTCCTCTTTGGACTTAAGATCTTTCTTTTCATCTTTCTTAGCGGAGTCATCTTTCTTTACTTTCTTAATCTCTTTCTTTTCCTTGTCCTTTTTCTCATCCATTTTTGACAGCCTTTCCTTTGAGTGCTTTTTTAAAGATTTTTCTTTCAGGAGCTTTTTCTTCTCTGGCACATCAGCTTTAGATTTTATAGTCTTGGAGAGCTTTTTCTCCTCCCTTTTCTCTGATATATTTTCCTTCACAGAGTCACTCTTTGCCTCTGTGGCAGCTGAAACATCGTCTTGTCCTTCAGTTTCTTTCTTCGAGGCCTTTGCGGCGATCTTAGGGGAGGATTTAAGACTCTCTTTGCTATCAGTTCTTTGTTTTAACTTGGTTTGTTTTATAACAGAGGGAGGAGCTCCTGAGGCAATGTCCTTTTGTGTGGCTACAGGATAGCGCAAGAAGTCAAGGTGCTTTAATTTTTCTAGCCCCTCCAGAATCTTGTTTTGTGGTGCATTCCCAGGAAACAGCACTCTTACGATCTTTTCTGCAGGATTGGCAGGGAGCCAGACAACTAAGGCTGTAACTGATGTCAGGTAGGGCACAGATATTTCTCCTTCTTTACCATTGGGTAGCACAATCCCCGTTTTGGCCTTGCTGTTTCCAGCCCACTTCTGCATTAAAAACTGCATCTCTTTACTATCTTTGACAGGGTTGAGAATATACATGTCTAATCTGCCCACTCCCATCTTGTGGAAGAGAGTAATGGGCTCAATAGTGTTGCTGACCACACGAAAGAGAGGCTCCGGTTTGATTCCCAGCTTGTTAAGGTACTGCAGAGTCAGCGAGGCCTCTTCGATGCTGCGTTTTACTTTGAGATTCGATTCAGGCATGCGGAGCTTCTCTGGTACGTTGAAGAACACCACACCTAGTTCAGGAGAGATCAGGTTCTTCATCCAGTCGCTATAGTTGGTGGAGCCCTGAGACTGCTCCTCTTCCTGCTCTGCTATCTTCCTCTGAAGAAGTCCATTGATACCTGGGAGATTGTCAGCACCGATGTGTGTAAGCAAAATTGAATCAATGCGGTCCAAGTGACGGACAAGCTTCCAGAAGCAGGATTTTCGTTCAGAGCCTCCATCCACTAAGATGTTGAAGCCATTCACGGCGAAGAGAGCTGAGTCTCCTCGTCCGCCAGGAAAGATGTAGCAACATGGCTTGGACAGTTTCAGAAAGCCTCCTGAGGTGGGTGGCTCCAGGAGGTCAAAAGGTGAGGGGACGTCAACTGTCTCAGAGATGTACTCTGTGAACTCAGTGACCCCCTCCATCTTGGGGAGAACAGGCTCAGGGTTTAGTCTGTATTCCAGGAAGTCTCGTAGGGTCTGCTGCTGGCCCAGGGAGCTCCAGCCCACCTCCCCGCGGCAGGACACAGTAAGTGTAGCCTGCTGCTTGGGGGCTGCTGTGCCCAGGAATTCAGTGACCTGCAGGAGAGACACACCCATACACATCAGTCAGGCAGACATGTAGTGCGCTTCTAAATAAAAACTGAAAAAGAGACATTATCGTGGAATTGTGTTTATTTAAAGAACCAATAAATGTGATAGAGGACAGTAGATGTGACGTACCTCAGGATCAGTAAAGATACGTGAAAACGTCTGGTGGGTGAAAACCCCAGTTTGAAGAAGAAGGCCACTGTGATCTGAGCTCTGGCCACTCAAGACCAGAAGCTTATGTCCTGCTGAGTCTGTGACTAGACACTGGATCTGGGACAGACACGCAAACACAGAGAGAGAGTGAGAGAGAGAGGACAGTTAAAGGAGAGACAACGTTGCCAAGATGGAAAGAGAAATACCTGTGTCACTTCCAAAAGAAGACGCACTAACTGTGTCAAGGTTAACATGATTTACAACGTTTTTGCACAAAAGCCTTAAAAATCTAGAACAAAAGGTCACCAGTGTTTAAATTACTGTGTATTTGTTACACCCGTTTAATTATGAGGGTGATTAATCTTCTATGTTAATGACTGATTTCTGCTGGAACTAACAAACACGGGTATTACATTTTAGTCAGGCATTTAAGCAAATGTGTTTTTAAAAAATTATATACTCAAGGTGATATTTGACATTAAGCAGAGCCTTTTTAAATAGGCCAATATAAGCTTATCATAAACATACTGATATAGGCATATATGTAGTGTAATACTATATCAATATGAACGTGAGCACTTGATCCCCCAAAGACCACTGGCAGTTTTATTTTAAAACCATATGTTCACACTGCAGGTCTTTCAGATTTTTTCGCACAAATCAGATTTTTTTATGTCTTTTACATGCAGCATGTTGTGTATACGGAAGTAAACATGGATGCAGCTGAAGTGAGCCTTAAATATTTCATTGTAAGAGTCGTTGTGCAGTGGAAGCTCATAAACTTATAAGCAAATGATAATAAGAAGCAACAACAATGGCCTTTTGTTTAGGGATGGCTGCGACATCTGTACAGAGATGTGTGTGTGGGACCGTCACAGTCCCACTCAAGCTGAAATTCTCACGTGATGTGAGCGAAATTTCAGCTTGTCAACATGGACTTGACATCATCTCTCAACAAGACTGTCATGAGAAGACACTGATCTCAGGAGGAAGAAAGCTGGATGAAATGTGACCTGACTATTGAGACTGAGCTTTCAGTAATAAAGTATTAGTTCAGTTGGACAAAAAAGGATAAATGTTTTTCTGATAGATATAATACAGCATTGACCTGTAAGTGTCCCTGCAACCAGCAGTATACCGTACCTGTGAGTGTGTTGGTTTACCTCTGATATAAGAGTTTCTTCTGAAGGGTTGACAAGCACAACAGTTTCTAGGACATCACTCCTGTGGCAGAGAGTCCTTTGTCCTGTAGAAGAAGATTAAAAAAAAACCATTAACTAATTTTAACTGGCACAACAATCAACTCCATCAAAACCCGAAGGTTGGATGAGGTAAACAACTTGACCGTCACTGCTGCCAGACGCTCAGCTGCCTGGCCTGAAGACATCCTGTTGGATGTCGCCCAAGCTGATCTGGAAAACCTCTTTGAGTCGGGGAGATTAACTTTACTGAAGTCTGCATCGTATGTGGGACAATCACTGTATACAGGCAATCCATTTGTGCATCAACACAAGAACAAAAGTTATAACAGGAAATAGGACACCCACGCCTGTTTAGTTTAAAATTAAAGCCAAGAACACAACACGCAGTAAGCTGAGGCTAATATGTACCATCCATATTAGTTGTTAAAAGTGATTTTGTGCTGTTCTGTTACAAGATAAAGAGCTTATTATGTTACAGGGTAAATAATTCTGTAAGTCAGAAAACTAACATATGGAAATCCACACACAAAAACAAGGAAAATCTCACAGAATGCATTTGATTGTTGAAGCGCGTTTTCATATGTGCTTATGCATGTTCAACATAATTATGCATCAGCACTTGATTCCTTTCAGAGGTGATGTTAAGCTCTTAATTCCCCTTTGTTTCAGCACAGATGCAGGTTCTAATATTAGAGAGGTCTAATAATAGTGGGATCTCAGTGACTCCACCATCCGCTGAGGTCTTCAGTGTATCCCCTGAGTCGGCAGCGCTATGATATCGCTATCAGTTCTGGCCAGTCAACATGTTTCCCATTAAAGACCTCTAATGTAAAGCAACAGTGAGATGTAATAAGGACTGACACGCTACCAAAGGATGATTATCAACAGTTAAGTCGAGTAAGCATTTGAATGGAACTGATAAGAATTTTATACTTTAAAAAACTCATTGCAGAAATGACTCAGCTTCTGTATCAATAAGGTAATCAGTGTGGTACTTAGATGTCTAGACCATCTGCAAGTCAGAGGAAGAAGCACTCGATAAGTAGCTGTTATATTACAGATGATAATCAAGGCTATGTTATCTGCTTTCAGCTGATGATTGTACTTTATTCATTGAACTAAATGGCATTCACATTATAACACTGGTGAAAAAGCTTTAGCTGAATTGAATGGTTTTATATTCGAGTACATTTCCTCTTAACGAGCAAACGTCATCTGTGATGTTTTAATATGAAGAACTGTCTGAAGTTTTTCCTTTTCTGTTATTCAAACTGTGTTTATGTCATGAAAACTTTTAGGCTGACTGTTGTGGGAGCTCTTTTTGAGCAAAACTAAGTGTGCAAGACTTACACCCAAACAGCTCATAGCTCATACTCAAAGTGAGCTGAGGTTAAGCAGTCCACAGCGAGCACCTTTGAGAGATTTCATTTAAAGACGGTGGTGCTTTGAGCTAAATGCTAACGCCTGCTAACTTACACATACTTGCAGATATGCACCAAGCAGGATTAATGTTAACCATGTTCACCATCATTAGAGCGTGCTATTATTTTCCAGGTTACGCAGCAGAGGCTGCTGGGATTGTCGTTAGTTAATCTAAACTTTAGGCCCAGCTCTGTTCCTTTAATTTAAGACATTAACCTGTCTTTGTCATTTTTATTAAATTAAATGTAGGACTTTTTCATTCATATCTCTCGACTATTTATTGGGTGTGTTGGCTTGTTTACTGTTTACGATCATAATGATATATTTACTTGTATTTTTTATCTTTAAACTGTGTAATACAGTTGCTGTGAAATATGTTTGCATTTGCCTTAAGCTGTGGTGTTTAGTAATTCATTTATTTGTTTTAACTTTCTAGTTCATCTAGTCTTTTATGGATCACTTTGACTAAGCACTATGAGTTTTGCAGAATAAATAAAGCTGCCTTGGCTTGTGGATATAAGCAGAAACGATCAGTGACTAATCAGAAACAGAAGATCCGAGGAAATAATATCGCCACATTAAAGGACAAAAAGCAAAACCATGGAAAGAAACCGGAGAACTTTAAAGCAGATGTTTTAAATAATGAAACCGATGTTGGCATGTCTTATAAAGATGATACTAGTATGTAATAGTCAGAATATCACTGAAGCAAACCAAAGGATGTGGCTCCCTCTGTTGATGTTACCATAGCAACACAATGGCAACCACATGTGTTTTGTTTTTTTATCATGCAGACATGCTGCACTATCACTAATGTGACAGCAGAGAGACGACTGAAGGATTTTGCTCATGGCCGGACAATGATCCATTCAAAGTGTTCAAATGTTGCTGGTACAGCAGACGGGAGGAGTTCGAACACTTCAGCAGATCTGCCCACAGACGCGTCCGTTTCACAGCACAATGACGAAGCTGCGCGGGCGAGAGATGATTCGCAAGTGAGCTTTGATACTTTGAGCACTGACGAGAGCTCCACACAACACTACAGCAACCTCATCGGCGCAGAGACTGGACTGGAAACACCTGCATCATGCAGCTATGGTACGAACTTATAAATAAAAAAGAATGAAGCCTAGAGGCAGAGCGCGTCCCTGTAACCTCCTGCATTAGCTGCTCCTAATGGCTGCCTGCAGGGTGACTGCTCGCTGACACTGCAGACTGGTACAACATGATACTGTAGCAACAACAAAGACACTTTAAGTCAGTCTGAAACGCTGCTGTTTCCCCTGTGGGTCAGAGAACAGTGCAGATATCCTCTGATATCAGATTTACTTTCAGTCCCAAACACTAACGGATGGAAATCTGTGTAGGTGACACTGATTAAAGATTCCTGTAATGTATAGCTTTTGTTCATAAAGGGCAAAGCATGGTATTTTATTTAGCACTTGTATTATTTAGTAAATTAATATGAAGTCAATTGGTCATGCAATTAAAAAAAAACCATTAAAACCACATTTAGGCGAAAATCTGCAAATGATCAGATTTGCTTGGTTGTGTGTTATAATTACAGTCTTTAAGATGATTCAATCATGAAAATAATCATTATTTGCAGACCCAGTAAATGCTTCATCTGCACTTCAGTCACAGTTCTGGACTTTTTTAGTTCAAGTGCCAAGAACCGCCTGGATGGAAGCTTTTTGTAAATAAATAACAGTGCCAATAACTTAATTTAAGAAAATGTTAATGTAAAGAGGAACACACTTTTAAAGGTTTTGATCTCATGCCAGGCACATTTAATGGAACAAGAGTGACTACTTTACTTTTACATTTTTAATCCTCTCCTTATATGCATAATCTGCATAATGAGTATTTTTACTTTTTACTTAAAACATGATAATACTTTTACTTAGAAAACTCTTTGAATGCAGGACTTGTCTTGTAATACATCCTCTCTGCATGCACTCTGCTACTGTGTGACTCTCAGATTAGAAAACTAACTTGTTCAGCTTCTTGACTCTCTGATGTCATTAAATTAAAATTCTTGTTTGTTTCTAAAAAGCTGGTTCTACAAGGATGCATCTTTGTCCATCTCTGAGGAGGCAAGTGACTGCGAGGCCTGCGTGTTTAGTCATCCCTCCTACTGAGGAAATGTTTACATTTTATTTTCTCTATTATAGTTTGTGCTTTTTAGTGGATCCTTGGGCAAAGTGCTACGGTATATACTGCTGAAGAAAAAGTTGGGTTATTGTCAGGTGTGGGTGTTTTATCACTTTATTTTGT
This sequence comes from Helostoma temminkii, assembly GCA_900302695.1. NCBI lineage: Eukaryota > Metazoa > Chordata > Actinopteri > Anabantiformes > Helostomatidae > Helostoma > Helostoma temminkii. The sequence continues at coordinate 17,055 of OMLM01015536.1, read as the reverse complement.
GTTACTTTTTAACACAACATATCCTAGTACATATGTTGTTTCCAGTAGGTGTTCTACTAATTTATGCAGCGAAACATGATATTCAGCAGCATTTTCCTGCCATTCTTAAAAGGTACCTCAATGATGCTGCAGAACAGGGGTAGCCAACCCTGGTCCTAGAGAGCCACAGCCCTGCTTGTTTTCCAACTGTCCCTGCACTTACAGCTTCTGATTGGCTGAACACACCTGATCCAGGTAATCAACAGTGGGAAAGGGAGGGATAGCTGGAAAACAAACAGGGCTGTGGTTCTCTAGGACCAGGGTTGGCTACACCTGTTGTAGAAAATGGTGAATTAGCTTAAACTTTATACAGCGTTTAAGTCATTTCTGTAGAGTTTTTAAAGACAAATAAAAGTAGAATAATAACAACAACAACAATAATAACTTCATCCTGCTGTACTAGAGAACAGCATGTTAGCTTTGGATAAGTAGCAATAAATGCCATTCATTTTAAAGATAGATGGTCATGAAGTCGACCAATTGTCAAATTCAAATCTTGACCACTGGTCCACTGTCTGGTCCTGGACCAGTGTCTGGCCTCTGTGACTGGTCCGACTAGTCAAGCAGACCCAGATCATCTGCTTCTACTTCATTCTGTAAGTGAAGCTCAACAGTTAGAGGCGACTGTGATTTAGGTTTGGTGAAAAATCCACCACTATGCCTCTGGGTCTGTGTGCTGGGTACAGCTTATGTTTGGTTATGTCGTTGTGTTCTGTGATACTCACTGTTGAAAACTTCTTGAGTTTGTCCAGTGATCTATTCTGTTCAGGTGAGTTAGAGAAGATTTGACGGAACTGTAGAACCTGTTTTGTTCATTTTTACCTCCTTCATTTGAGGTAGCACTCATTTGGCTCTTTTGTTTCTGTTTGGTCGCCTTGTATGAACTGTTCATACCCTTAATTGTATTTATATGTATTTATTTATGGATGTCTGTACCAAACCTCTACAATTTTTAGACAACTCAGTTTAGACAAAACCATGCCATTCCACTGCTGTATTAAAACAAATGTCTGCATATTAACATCTGAGGGGTATGGAGTCAATTCTGGCTGATGGACTGAGAGCAGCACTGGCACATTCACGCCTACAGTCATATTTAAAATGACCAGTTAACATAACCTCCATGTCTGTAGGCTGCAGAAGAAATCTGAGAAAACCCACACCTACCACACTGCTCTAACACCTTTGTGCCAAAACGATGCTGTCAAATGCAAGAGACTGATTTTATCAGTGACTTACAGGTAAGTTGAGGTGGTAACTGATTTCTGCAGTGCGTCAGATGCACCTCGATTAATCCACTTAACAACCAACATGAGAGCCTTTTCCTGACTGCAATCTCCATCCATCCAATCCAACACATTACTCTACACTTAATTAGTAACAGTCTTAGTGGAGCAACACTAGTTAAAGGGGGTTTCAAGCACATGTATGATGACTACAGTAAAACTCTGCAGTTGTATAACTCAAAGTATCTGTTAAGTAAAGGAAGTAACACAAAGTAAACTAAAATAAAACCACCATCCAATCTTATAACCTTGTGCTCTGCAAATTGTAATAAATAACAAGGCAGTTACTGGAAATTACAACCAAGTGATGTGAGTCAGCCTTCAGGGTTTCAATGCATCCACTGATAAACACACAGTGTGAAAGCCTCCTCCTGCAGGCCAGAATCTGTTCCTCAGCTTAAATGTGTTTGTTTAAACAGTCCTTTAGAGGAGAGTGATGTTCAGCCAAGTTGCCCTCATCTATTCATCCCTGTGGCTTCAATGACATCCCAAAAAGAGAAACAGAGGCGTCGTGCCATCGCATAACATCACATGCAGCCACAAGCATTTTGAGAGTTGAAAAGAAGACACTTGGTGAAAATTTCTACTTATACTATTTTAAAATATCTAATTCCTGCAAAGGCTTTCACAGACTGTTTTCTTTATCAGCCCATTCAATCTAAAGTACTCTTAGCTTCCTAAGAAATCAGTTGGCTCTGCAGCTTGGTAATATGCCTGTGAATTTGATCAGAGTGGTGCATTTCATTAGCATATTGTGCCACATTTCTGAAGTTCACTAAGTCCACAACGACAGATGAAAAACTCTTTGCTTATAAACAATCATGCCCAGAAAAAATTTATTCAGGCAGTAATTTTATCAACTGTTGTGGTGAAGTTTCCTCTGTAGGGTGGCCTGTCTCAGCCTCAGAGGTAGAGTACTGAGTTTAGACATGTGGAAGGAGCCCAGAGATTAACTGCTGCTCTTTCACATCATCAGGTGGCCATCAGGTGGTTTGGGTATTTCATCAGGATGCTGGTCCCTTCTGTTTGAGGTTTTCTTGACATGTCCAAAAGGGAGGAAGCTTTGGGGTTGACCCAGAACATGCTGGAGGGATTATATATCTGATCTGGCCTGAAAATACACTGGGAACCAGTTGTTGTCGACACCACGACCCAACTGCAGATAAGCAGAATACGGATGAAATCTCAAACTTGACCCCTGCTGCTGCTGTTGATGCTCTACCTCATGTTCAATCACAGAACCAGAGATCAGATATCATTCAGGTCTAGACTTTCACATCTGAAAGTAGCTCAAATCAGATTTTGTTTGTTCATATTTTCATGACAAAAATCAGATCTGAGTCAGTTTAATCTTAGAAAACTGATTTAGGCCACCTGAGCAGGTGATGTGAATGTCAGCAGGGGCGTGTGTGTTAACTGCTCACACATCTGCAATGATCCACTTTCTTGATAAAAATAACACTGGTGGCAGATTAGACTCTGTGTGTCACCTGCTCTGTTCTTCTTGGCTGACTTAAGCATCTTGGAGAGGTGAACTCTTCGCTCCTTCTTGGCCTCTGATCAACTGTTCATAGCTGCAAGGCCCAGAGGAAGGAAGGTTATTTGTCAGACAGAACTCAGTGGTTCTGTTCTGTCTCTCATTCCAGCTCTTCCTCAACTGACCTGCTTGATATAAATACCCGAGTCTGAACTCCCCAAACGAGAACGCTCTGTTTAAAGGCGACTAAAACGGAGCGCTGATCGACCGAGGCCCAGCCACTGCACTGCTCCAGATAGCATGTTCCACATTTACAGTGGAAGGAGAGCGGTGAAAGGAGGGTTCAAGGAATTTGAAGACAACGGGTGAAACATTTCAGGCTAGAGCTGGAGGCAGACTCCCATGCAGTTGGGAATGACGTCCATTAAAATGCGGGATACTTAAAATACAGTTATGTATTTATTACAATCAGTTATGTGTGAAGGTTGAGTTAAAAAATAGAAAATAAAAAAATGCTAAAGCTGAAAATAACAAGGACAGCTCCTCTTTGGATGTAAAAGTCATAAATCTGATGCGGCGCCACAGACATTCGACTTTCTGCTATAAATATAAAACTATAAAAATAAAAATCTAACACAATTTAACAAATTCATAAACAGAAAAAATTGACCTAAGAGAAGATTGCATGTATGAAAACACACCCCATGTGGCTGAGCTGTCAGACCATAATTTCAAGACAAAGGGTGTCAGCGCCCTCTAAAACACATTTATCTCAGAGAGCTCAGTGTGTTCGCAAGAAAGAAAAGACACCCCCTGAAGAGAAGAAGTGGTTTATAGCACGACACGAGGGAGTAGATCAAGGATCACATGCACATCTGATGCTGAAGACCTTCTTCAACAGGACCCGTAAACGCAACCCAACAATGGCAACCCCCAACCACGATGATGTGATCTTCATCACTTAAGTATGTTTTTCATATGATTCATTAAACATTAATCTTCTATAAAACATCAGCTAGCCAAAGGTGACATCTTCAAATATCTTGCTTGGCCCAAACAACCCACAGATAGTACTACAGTAAAAGACAAAAGAGCTCTAGGTGTACACTTTTCTAACGTCCTGTCACTCTAACTTTGGTCTTGTTTCCTGTTCAACGTAAATCAAGTACATTTAAGTCAAGTAATGAGCAAGTTAATGAAAGTGAACTGATGCCCTAAGCTTCCTCTTCATATTGCTACTTGTCAGACCAACAGGGGTTGAATGAGGCTGACATCAAAAAGTTATTACCTTGTTCTTAATCTCATTTGCCTAATGTGAGCTCATTCCTTCCCCGGGACTCCATACTATTGTCTGAGCATAGAGATAAATTGGTGTGAAGTGAGTTGGAAAATTAAAGAAAGTAGTGCAGACCCTGCTGTCACCATGCTTGCTTCAGCACTGCACCATCATCCAGAAGAAGCAGAAGATCCTGCAAGCGTCAAATTTACAAGTCCAAACATTTGTTTGTGTGTCAAAGCGTCAAGCAACTGCTGAGTCACTGTAGCAGACTGCAGTGCAGATCATTGAAATGCAGCTTCTGTAACTCTAGAATATAACTCAAGCTGTGCAGAGATTATAAATTATAAAATGTATAGTGTTTGTCCTTTCAAACCAATCCTCAAATACCAGCCACAACTGCTACCTGTTGTTTACTGCAAACAAATGCTTCACCAAATCATGAATACCTCTGCTAGAATTAATTCATACTGTATTATTTAGTTTGTCTCGCTACAGTGTTGAAATGTTGCCACATTTTTTCAAATCGCCTGTCGCTGGTTTACAACATCAACAGGAAGCCAGAGTCTTAGATCTTGATGCTAATCCTGCTCTTGTGATTTGGCAGAGCTGAGTCATTTAAAGCCTCAATCCCAGTAACAGTTAGCTGATTTCTAGGAAAAGAAAGAAACTACACATAAAACTGGTCAAAATAATTCATAGATAATGTGCAAAATGTGTACACGTGTTCAAAATGTGAAAGTTTATTTGTTTATTTAAATAGATCCCCATCAGCTGTTTTCATGGCAGCTGGCCCAGATAATCCAGAAGTACAGATCTGAGGTGATTCTGTTTGACTGTTTTAGTTTGCTTCTCTACAAATCATCTTTTTTTTTTTAAATAAAGCATATCAAACGCTTAAAAATAAAATTTTAAAGGATGCACAAGTCCTGCTCAAAAACAATTAGTGGACAAACTAATTAGTTCACAGACAGATAATTATTTTATTTCTTCTTTATTAATCATTTGGTTCATGCTTCTAAACTACATAAATAAATAATAACTGGTTAGAGTCCTGTTTAAAAACAGGTAAAGCTCTACGACACCTGTAAAATGCTGCTCACATATTAATGTATCTGTAACAACAGAGTAACAGAGTAAACTTCTTATTATTATTCTTCGTTATTCTTCAACAGTGTTCAGTAACTTGCAAAACTCTTCAAAAGCCCTGTATAATCTATAATGTTGTTTATCCACGTACTGTGTAGGATGATTTATTTCACCAGGGTGCTCTTACAAAGAAATATGGCATTATTAGCGTAAAGCACAGTAACTGTACTAAAATAGTTTATATTATGTCGGTTATTTACGCTTCACTGTCTCTACTTTTAAGACTAGACTTAAAACGTTCCTGTTTGATAAAGCTTATAGTTAGAGCTGGTTCAGGTGACTCTGAACCAGCTCTTAGTTATGCTGCTATAGATTTAGATTGCTGGGGGACTTCCCTTGACACACTGAGCTCCTCCTGCTTTCTCCATCCACTCATACTCCACCACTGCCTGTTATTAACTGTATTTCTTCTCTCTCCTGTAGTTGTGCCTCCCTCTTTCTCTCTCTCTCCGTCTCTTTCTCTCTCTCGCCCCTGCAGGTATCATCGGCCCTGAGGCTTTGTATTCTGGGTCTTCAGTTGCTGCCCATCCTACGCCTGCCTGCCTTGCCTGTTGCTTGTTGTTGTTATTGGTTGTGTGATCTGCTTTGTTTTCTCTTTCTTTCCACTCACCCCAACTGGCTGAGGCAGATGGCCGCCCACCTTGAGCCTGGTTCTGCTGGAGGTTTCTTCCTTTCTTAAAAAGGGAGTTTTTCCTCTCCACTGTTGCCTAGTGCTTGCTCAAAGGGGGATTTGTTGGGTTTTCCTTATTATTTAGTTGTAAGGTCTTAAACCTTACATTGTAAAGTGCCTTGAGATGACTTTTGTTGTGATTTGGCGATATATAAATAAAGTTGAATTGAATTTAATTGAATTTTTAAAAAATATTTTAATGTATGGTAGAATACAATGTTGGCTTAATGAGTGACTACAGTAAATATCCAAATCCCTGTGAATACTTCAGATTTCCCTATAGGAATCAGTTGAAGTGTTTCTATGTTTCTTCAATCTTATCAAAAACAAAACAAAAAAATCCCTGTTGCCACAGCTTAAATAAGTACAGCAGAATCAAATCTGATGTTTCTACTGAATTCTTACCCCAGCAAATAGCACAGTGATGACTTATAAAAATATTAGTGAATCTGCAGTAAACTGCACCAGGCAAGTACTTACAAAGTAGGAAATATCTAAAATGTGTCAATGATTAAATGATTAAAACTGATCAGTCTTTTCACAGACACTCACACAGCATTAATTTAAAAGCCAAAAGCTGCAATATGCAACATAAAAATCTGAATCTGATTTTGAAAGTGTTTACAATAGATGAATCTATGGTGTTTTATTAAAATGAAATGCTATTAGATGATTCTGACTAAATCTTCACTGTCCTCACTACTTTAAATATGGGCTCTATCAACAGCTCCAAATCATTTTCAGCATTAGTCATTAAAACAGGAAAAAGGATGAGTGAAAAGAGCATTAGGCAAATGACTGCTAAGCACTTTTCTAACTAACTTTTCAAGTCTTTTCAGAACTTTTCACCTGATTTAACACAGCACTGACGTGTTTGCTCACTATGATCATGTCTGACACATTAAAAGGAAGAAATCAAAGGCAATAAGAGGAGAGAACAAAGGGCAAAGAGTCAAAGCTCTCTGGGATCTCGCAATATTGGAGACCATTCTTGCTCAGAGCTGGTCCAACTTCCAACTACCTCATCCCAAACTCTCCCTTTTCATACTCTCCTTGAAGGGCCTCTGAGCTCCTTTTTCAAGTCGATCATTCAGCCTTTGTTGCTGCGGACTTCCATGGTGATGCCCCCTGCTCTCCCACACACACAAACACATTTGCACCTTCATACAAATGCATCCATGTGAGTGCTAATGTCTGAAGAGTTTCTTACTACGGCGGCACATTCAGCATCTACAAATCAATTCGGCATCCATTACTGATTCACCACGGATGCCACAGAAAGAGAGAGGCTAATGAAATGTGTAATGTAGTTTAGAAACACATCACAACACCACAACTTTAAGACGTCCCACTGAGCACACATCATAGTCCTGATTGTCTAATAACAAAATTTAAGATGTTCTCAACAAAACATTTTGTGTTATGTGTGCATGTAGAAAATAAACATTCTCAAATACCAATGTTATTTTCAAAAATCTAGTATTGGCCTGATTATATGTTCAAGCTCAAAGTATCATTTGAGGAAACCCTTTAAAATGACACATACACCAACACAGAAAACATAAAAAACCT
>OMLM01015534.1:2572-41792 GCA_900302695.1 Helostoma temminkii | reverse complement strand
AAATTTCTCTGCGTGGAGCTCTACTAAAAAACACACTCTGTATAAAAAGACTACAAATGGTACTTTCCTTTTTACACTTTTACCACCAAAAAATAAAAATGGATTAGTGTGAAAAAAGATCGTTGGCTAAAAACCACTTGCTGACCTGTGTGGGGCCTTGTCCAGTGAACAGGGCTTTGTAAGCCGAAGCAGCTACAGATAGAGCCCCCTTCACCAGGCCACTGGTGATGCCCGGGTGCCTGAGGGGAGATAATAAGGAGGTTATGTCCAAATTGTAACATGTGCTGTGCTCAGGTGACTTTCTATCAGTTTACAACCTTTAAAAATGGCAAATCATCAGGCTAATTTTTTTATTCTTTTGTAGTAAGCATAATAACAGTCGTGTTGGCAAAAGATGTAAACTGACGATTTTTTAGATATATCAAAATAAAAGTGTATAAAAGAGGCTTCTTCTGTTAAGGTGTAACTACAATGAAATAGTATTAGCAAACCTGATCATAAATAGCAAAAAAAAAGTTTTATGAATGAGATTTAGTAACAGGGGCAGCAATAACACAGGCTCACCGATACCTGTGCTGTCAGAGCTTAAAGGATGGAAGGCAGAGGACTCAGACACATAAACTAAGCAGGCTGTGGATTCAGAGACTATTCAATGTTTGCAGGGGAATAATGGTTTCATTCTCTGTATGGGGATATCTGCTGCAAGGAGACGGGAAAAGTCTCAGGATTCCCTCCAACCAGCAAGTGGGTGTTTGCTAACATGACACAGTTAAAAAAAAATTCGAGAGGCGCACATTAGGCATTCATTAGTACAATATGCTGTACTTCCTTTATCAAAAGGTTGATCCTTTTACACCTCATTGTGTGTTCACTATTCCTTTACCACATGATCTTTATTGTGTGTGATTTAGTTTTACACACTAACGCACAAATGTCAGTCTGTGTGTGACCGAGTGTGTTTGTGTGACACCTGGGGTCCTCTGGGTTGTCTCCTGTGTCCTCTGCAGCTTCGGCTCCATCTGCTGGAGTTTGTTCAGAACCCGAGGCTGCGGCAACAAAACATAAGATTATTGTGGATACCATCTTATATTTACCCAACATATCACCAATGTTTAGCACAAATACAAAGAACTGTTCTGTGAGCTTATGGCTCTTATTTTATAACTGGTAGCAACCTAGCGATGTGCTTACCCTCCTCACTTTGGTACAGTTCCGAACCCTCTGCTTCTTCCGCAGCAGCAGCAGGGTCAACATCTGCTTCTCCACTGCTCTCTGGACTGTACGATCGCAAGAGCAAAACATTTTCCAAGTATTTACAACCAGTGCAACAATCATGTTTTTCATATAAAAGCTATACTGGAGTGTTTCCTTAACCTCCTCCTTTACACTGACCTTGGCGTGACAACGGCTTTAGGTGGTGCCACCACTTCAGGTGTCAGCGGCTCATCGTCCAGCGTCTGAGACGTACAAAGCATGTCGTTGGCGCTGCTGGTCCCCGACAACTCTGTCCCTGGAGGTGTCGCGGCTTCATCCGCTTCGCCTTCTGTGGTGGTGCTGCCTGGTTGCTCAGAGGATGGCGTGTCTGGGTCTGTGGGGGTCTTGGATGAGATCTCACCAGGCTGTGACAGAGCAGAGCTGGGACAGAACAAGGAATGGGAAATTAAAGGGAAGTTTATGACACATACCATCCAGCAGCTGTGTTGGAAGCTAATTTTTGAAATAGAAATCCAAATATGTTTCATGAAAATTTCGCCTGTTTATCATAAATGTAACTTTTTACAGGCACCACAGATGAAAATACGCAGCAACTGGTGCTGTTACTCTTACTTAGAACCACATACCTGTACATAGACTCCCCAAGTGGCCGACTGGTGTCGAAGCAGTCGGGGAGGATGATGATGTAATCCTCTGAAGAGGTGGAGGAAGATCGACTCCTCGCCCCTTCTCTCTTTTCCTCTCCTTCCTTCTCCTTGTCCTCCTCTGCATCCTTCAGACCCTCCTTCACAGACTCCACACAGACGTTTTCCATGTGGGACTCCTCAGCTTCTGTGGTGGGATGGAGGCAATGATGATCATCATGTTTAAGAACCAGATGGGAAGATTAGGTTGGGTGTGTTTGCAAATATGTCCAGTATCAGGTTGGATGCGAATGGACTCAATTGCTTTTTATGTGTAGCTGTGCTTTTATGCAAAGAAATATTAACTTTACAATTTAGTGGAGCTTTGTTCTGATGATTAAACTGTTTTGTAGGAAACTGAGAATGAAACCATGACCCAGTATAGTTCTGCAGCTCCAGCAGACAGATTACCAGCCTGCTCAACCTGCTGCCAATCTGTTGCAGATATCCCATCTTTCTCAAAAGTTCTGCAAGTCTCCTGGGTATGAATAGCAGCTCATTTACTCCCACATGTTCTATATAATACTCTGGAAATCTCTCTTTGTTATTGTTGTAAGAGCAGTAATCACAGTTTTACATTAAGGAAGTAACACTGTGACAAAACAGAAGTCTGTCAGCCACAGTTCTTCAGTACTGTGTGCGAGGCATTCAGGGACAGCACGGAGTGTAAATCATTCGTGTTTCAGTGACTTCACTCAAACAACTAATCCCTGAAATGACTTTCTCCAAGGTGGCATGTCTACTCCTGTGTTTTCATCATGTTACTAATGTAACAAAGCTTCTTTAAGCATTAACACGTGTACATTATAATTAGTATACTTCACATCCCTAGTGAGAAGAAAACAGAAATATTGAATGTGGATCCATGTACACACCTATCACACATAACAATATGACCACCTTTACAGTCTGGATACTGGCCTCCCTATTTACATCAAAGAGGGGTCCAAAACATTAGAGACGCCACTTAACATAACGTACTCCCACATAATAATAACTTACATGTAGTAGAATTATCAATATCAACAAAAAATTATATTATATATAGTATAAATGTAAAATTCATGGCAGAGCTGTAATATTAGAATGCGTTATATTGTACAGTTGGTCATAATGTTATGTCTGATCGGTGTACATAGTCTGATCACAAACTAAGAGTATGAGCTGAGGTCACAACTCAACCATTTGGTTTTCTGCCGTCACCTGTGGATGGGTGCTCCTGCAGTGTGGATGCCCTGGCCGAAGCGTGGAGCGGTGTAGGTGCTGAGCTGGGGCCAGGCCCCGAGTTCAGGGCCCCCGTCAGGAGGGCAGGTAGGGAGACTTTCAGCGGGGAAGGGAGGGAAGCCTTCAAGGTAGCTGGTGGTTTCATGGTGTTGTTGGAGCTGCCGGGGTTGTTTTCGGTGCTGTCGTCTGTTTGCATGGTTTTACTCTTCACACAGGAGGAGGTGGAGCCGCCCTGAGCAGCCGGACGCACCACTGACAGATAAAAGGAGGACTTCTATTACAAACGGAGCTGCTGCCAACGTAGATTTCACACAATGTGGTTTCATTTTCTCAACACTTCTCACCATTCTCACTCATTTAGAGGGTATGTCATAAATTCCAAATTCAATGGCAACTTTTAGAGACATTTCATGAGCTGTATTTGTCCAGATTAGCTGAAGTACTAAATACTTTGCACGTTTTAATTATTAGAGACACTTGAGGTGCATTAAAAATCATGGGTGTGTTCCCTTTCATAAGACTAAACTATGTAAACTGATATGTACAAGGATGTATTCCAGTGTACCATGTACAGTAATGCTGTAACAGCACTACTGCCTAACTTTAGAAAAGATAACCCAGGCAATGTCAATGCACACCCAGTTTTTTAGGTTGGTTACAACTACACTAGCATTACCTAATAAAATGTATTACAGCAATCATTTATCTATTTACGCATTCCAGCATACAATGTGCAAAATGAGCCTTCATTTAACCAACATTCATTTTACTTTTAGCTCATTTTTGCTCTCCACCAACTCCAGGTAAAATCTGACTTTAGCTGCTAAATGTAAGTTAATCACCATCTAGTTACTAACTTTGATTGACTGCAGTTTGGAGCTCAGTAGGTAGAGAACAGAGGGATTATCAGAGCTAATTCAGTGAAAACAATAGGGAGAGGTGATCATCGAAGGTCATACAACCAAAACAATGAGCTGAAAGATGCTCAAAGAGGAGGATTATTACAAGATACCCAACACAACTACATTTCCTTTTATGCCAGGAGGGTGGGTTCTTAAAATATGACTGATTAAAAAAAAAGCTGGGGCATGGTGTAGGGGTGGAGTTTACCCTGCCAGCTTCATCTAAAAACAGCTTAATAAAACTTTTCATGGTACATTAATTAGTGACAGTTTTCCTCATCTTGGCTTTACTTAACATGCCAAAATATATTTTCTTATGCTACTTTTATTTTCTTCAAACACCAGATTATGATACATCTTAATATGCACAAACAACCCAGCACTGTAAAGACTAACTAGTAATTAGAACAACTTCAGACCTGTTTAATACCATCAAACCTGTGACAGTGGCTTACCTTTACCTGTCCCAGAAAGGGACCCTCTCAGAGGAGGGTGATCAGGGGCCTCCTCCAGAGTCATTGAACGAATCACAGTCTCACAAACAAACTGAGTCCCGCTGATGTCATCCTCTCCTTCTTCCTGGGCTGGGACTCCACCACTTTCAGCCCCAGATCCTGTCCCATGGGGAACATCTGTGGACCAGTAACAAGAAGACAGTTATTTTTATACACAGACCAGGGACTTCGTGGATCAGCTGTGGAACAACTCCAATTCAAATCTTATTCCAATAAAACGGCATCAAGCATCAGAAAAAAAAATGCGTAGAAAACTACATTACCCATGATGCTGTTGATGACTTCTGTTTCTTCCTGGATCAAACCCAAAGAGGGACTGCTCTTGTCCTGCAGATGGCCATCTTGGGGCAGAGGTGACATGCAGGGTGTCATATCTAGATGAAGAAAAAGTAATATAAAAAACTGAATAAGCTTGTTAATTTATCAGTCATTTGCCTAGTAGAGGAAAACGAACACACACACACACACACACACACACACACACACACACACACATACACACACATGATGCTCAGTACACCAAGGGTTTGTTTCTTTTACAGGACATTCCAATTGTTTTTGGCTATAACAAACTATAAAGATTACTGAATGAACAAAAGCGTTTTTCTCTCAACCATGATCCTTGATAGAGGGTGAAGCTGTGCCAGGAATTTCTGCTTTGTCTCTGATTTGCTTTCTCTGATTTGTGTGTTTTTCCCTCTTTTCTCATATTAACAATGACTTACTTTTCTCCCATAGACACTTCATGTTGATTCATTAAAACAACAAATGCAGTCTTCAGAGGTAAGTGATAGGTTTTTATGTAGATATGAAGCACTATGAATTGCTGTTGTGTATTAAATGTGATGTGACTTGACTTGACCTGTTTAACAAGAAACATCTGTATATGGGGATATATAAAATAAGATTTTGTTTCAAACATCATATCTTGAATTTGACCGTTCCATAGGACGCCTCATAATACTCACGTCCATGTACAACACACTCACTGTTTCAAACCCAGCCACCAACAACTGGAAACCACTCTTCTTACCAGCAGGGGTGTTGTTTGGGACACTTTCCAACTCTTGGACGATGTTAATGTCCAACAACTCGAAAGACAGAAGATCCTGACCAATAGACAACAGACATCTAATTACAAATGCTTTGGAGCTGCATTGGGATTATTTGTAGGATGCTGTATTTTGGGAGTTTTACATACACTAGTGATGAAATATTACAATATCTCCACATCTCATATTTTTTTTATTTATGAAGATAGACACTTAGTACTGAAGTACACTTTTAAATTACTTATAAAGAAAAAAAAAACAAAAAACATTTTATCAACGTGTTCTAGGACTCTGTGATGGGCATATTTCACTATACCTGACACTTATAGACTAAATGATTCAATGTTTAATGATCAGTTTGTCATAAAAATAACCACTAATAGTTATTAGTTAATAACTAAAAATAACCATATAAATAGACCAGGTTGTATATGGACTATATATTTATGTATATGCATATGTACACATAGCTTTTACTTTATTACATTACTTAAGATTAAAAAAAGAAGAACCTTGTTTCACAAATGTTATGTGTACAAAACACATTCCATTGTGAAATTGGTTAAATTGTATATATAATTGTGTAAGTATAAAGTAGCATGAAGCTATAATATACAACTGCAGGTTCCTCAGTTTTGTCTCAATAAATGTACTTGGTTAAATCCCACTAATTAGTGTAGAGCCAGGAATAGTTTTCATTTGTATTTGACAAATAGATTTTTTTTTCACTTGATAAAGAAAAGTCAATTTTCTAAGGAAATCTATTTATTTTAATGGAAATCCATTCAGTAGCTGCAAATGTGACAAATACAAGTCAGACACGTAATGTTGAAAACAGAAAACAAAACAAAGCACACAAAATAATTTTTGTCACATATTTGTCATGTAAGAAGCTGTAAATAAACAATGAGTACAGTGACCCAAAGTCAGAACTTAAACATTTTTTGCCCTCTGCTTTTCTAAGTTTCTAATCATGTATTTCCCACTTCCCTTTCTTGTGTGGTCTAACGCAGGTGTTACACAGTCTTTTTACATCCTTTCAGCAACTGTTTATTTTGCCATGTGAGCTGAACTATCTCTAGGGTATACATCCTCAGATTCATACTCCAATATGTCATTATGGGAGGCAGATTTGTAGGAGGAACAACTGTATGAAGTTTGGTGGGAGTTGTCTCGGGCTCGAGCACCACGCTCTTATACTCGTGCAAAGCATGGGCTGACAAATTGTAAGATCGTGCATAGTTTCATTTATTCTGTCTTGGATAGTAGTATAGATTTAGCAAATACTACACTATTTTAAGTTGGGTTACACCCTTACACATATCACAACCATACAGACAATTTCATAGATTTAAATATGGAGCACTGGCATTAGTTAAGCTACTGGGATGTGTATGGGGAGAAAAGCTTAGGCACAGTATCAGTGCTTAGTCTACAGTAGTGTAATGACTGAATCTTACCTGTGCAGTGAGCAGGTCTACAGAAGGGATGTAGTACTCTTCTTGGTCTACAGACATTAAGGGTTGTTCCCTGGACGCTGCACAGGCTTTTGTATCCTTTGCCACTGGGTTCTTACCCTGCAGAGAAAAACAATTCCCTTCGGTTAGAAGCACACAGACTCCAAAACGTCTCTATGTGTTCTAGTGTGTATATGAGTTCATTTACACAGTAACTATTACATTTCCAAAGCATTACTGTTTTCATCCACCCACCCATTTTCCCCACCTGTGGTGTGACACAGGGCGACACCAGTATCCCATCAGCCAACATAGGTGCCGGGGCCAGCGGGTCGACGACGATGCTGCACCACACCCTTGGTCCAAACTGCTCTCCAGCATGAGCCAAACGCCAGTGGGAGGTGTAGGAGCCCTCCACAGCAGGAGCGCACAGTGCAACGCTCACTACACCAACCTGGAAAGGAGTAACAGTTCATGTGTCAAAGCAGTGAATGTAGAAAAAATCTGGGTGATTCAGTGTTATATAGAGAAAGAAAGAAAGAAAGATACACATGTCAAGTTTCACCTCACCTGTCCCGGCTGGAGGAACGGAACTGACACTTCTCTCCAACGGTCCCCAGATCCCACCGCCAGGTTTCCCCACATGAACTTCAGCTGCAGGACGCAAACAGGACATGATGTCCAGTTATTAATGGACTACTATGCTATTATATACTATACTATACAACTGAAGCTAAAATAAGGTGTAACTGTGTAACTTTCCTTGAGTCTATC
This sequence comes from Helostoma temminkii, assembly GCA_900302695.1. Lineage (NCBI taxonomy): Eukaryota > Metazoa > Chordata > Actinopteri > Anabantiformes > Helostomatidae > Helostoma > Helostoma temminkii. The sequence goes on along the minus strand of OMLM01015534.1, from coordinate 33,970 downwards.
AAATTATTGTCAAAATATTTGTCTCTGAAAAAAAAATGCGAACGCCCATTGTCATGACTTCACTGCCAATCCGTCCAGCAGATGTTTTATAGCACCCCACCCAAGAGACCAGTTTATAAACTCAATAGAATATCCTTTTCTGTACTGGTTAATATTCCTGTGAATTCAAATATTTATGCACATGATACAACTGAACAACTGGTATTTACTCCTAACTGTAGTAATTACCTCAGCAATATGCCTAGAAAAACTGTGGGGTATCTGGGGCCGTGCTGCTAGTACATACAGAACATATGGGCAGACTGTGAAGTGTGTTCTCTGTGGCTTTCAGTTTCATTTTAGCCATCCAAAGCTCAAATATAATAGGCAGACTCTTGAGACAGTTTTCCATGGAGGCCATTCATGCACCTCAGACGATGCTTCTCTTTTCATTTTAGACTCTGCATGATCAATCTGGTCAAAACAATCACACATGGCTGATTCCAACAGTAGTTTACTGTGAAGTCTGCTGAACACATGTTCCACAGAGGACAAACGCTTAAATGAACCCATGGGCAAAGAGCGGATGAATACGTAGAGGTCTTTACCTTAGTGTCAGCACTCCAGGCAATAGTACCAGTATTCCTCATCTTCCAGTACTTAATGAACTTGGTTCCAGGACGCAGTCGGGTTCCATCAGGAAGGTTCTCGTCTAGAAATGTGGCTGTCATGGCTGGAACCACCAGGGGACATGGACGCTTTGGACGCCTGGGCAAAAAATAAAATTCATCATCCGTTCTCCCACAATGACTTCATTCATTCACTTATCTTCTCATTTACTGGTATATTTATTTACTGGAACTGCCTTAGTGTGAACGCCATCCTCACTATGTTTACATCACGTTTGTTTTAATGACCTACTCTGGACTGTTGTGCTGGGTGGCACGAGGCTGCAGAAGAACAGGGGAGGAGCTTCCATCTCTATGGGAGGAGCTCCACTGTATGCCCCGCCTCTCCATCCTAAGCTGTTTCCGGATCTCTTTGACCTCAGCCTTCAGCAGGCGTTTCTCTGCTTTCAGACGCTGTTTCTCTGCCTTCCGGAAACTGCGGTCACCTCGCCTGTAGAACCTGGAGGAAGGAACCAAACAAAATTTACAGGTAACAACTCATTTTTATCATCATTTGTCAAACTAATCCGGACCAGACTCTACATTTATGTTACCAACAGCAGCAAATTACACTGTTACACTGTTTCTTAGTGGAGTACTTAAACTTTGGTACTTAAAATGTAGAGCTTGTACTTAACTAGTTTTGCTTGAAGTGTAGAAATTTTCTTGGCAAATACTTATTTCTGTGCTTATTTCTGTGTAGTACTAAACATAAGTAGACAAGTCAAACATTACATGTCTGTCAAATACAAATGAAAACCTATTCCCAGCCTTAGCTGTGCTTTGTGCTTTGTGGTACAAATGAAACAAACAGAATAAAGTGTAGAAAACTGTTAGCTAACAATGGGTTTTATGCTAAGCTAACCAGGTCCTGACTCCAGGTTCTGCTAATTATGTAATGCTAGCATGCTAACATGCTAAACTAAAACAGCCAACATGGTAAACAAGAGCTGTTTTCACATTTACATCACCACTTAACAGTTTGCACTAACTCACAGCAGCACTAACCAGGCTCTACACTTAATTAGTGGGTACAAGTACATTTACTCAGACTTGGAACTTGCAGTTGCATATTTCAATTTTGTGCTACTTTATACTTTTAGTCCATTGTATTTCACAATGGAATGTATTTTGTCTACATAATATTTATGAAACAAAGTTACACATTTCTTTACAGATAAATTCTACTAATACTTTTAAATACAGTACTATTGCTAATGTGACCTGAACTGAAAAAGGTTAAACTGTTTATCTACAAGTGGCTTATTCTCCTTCATGTCTAAATGCATGTTTAGATGTGTTAAAGCGTGAACACATCAAATATCTAAAAAAAACAAACAACAAAATATAGAATATTTCATGATATAAAATTTGAGTGTTAAAGTAATTGTAAGAATTTTGGGGTGTCGTACTTGCTGTGGTCAGGGGCAGGAGATCCATGCTCCGGGATGGACAGAGGAGTCCTGGCTCTCACCAAGTTGTGACTGGGATCATGGGAGAAGCTGCAGGGCTCGCACAGCGTACAGGAGGTACACACACTGATTACAGAGCAAAGAAAGAGGGCACAATAAAAAACATGGACAGGGTGGAGAGACACAGAAAGACAAAATGAAAGAGAAACAGAAAATAAGGACAGAAAAGTCAATACCAGTTAATAGACATACGACTATCTGCACAGTTTTGCAAAACGTAATACCTGCATTGGTATCCTCCACCAGTGGTTTGGCCTCTGCATGAGGAGCAGGGAGGAGTAGAAGAGGATGGAGCTCCAGGTAGTGTGGAGGACACCTCAGGGATCTGCTGGGCCTCTGCTCCCCCTACCGCTTCCCCTCTTCCTCCCCCTGCTCCTCCTCCTCCTCCTCCTCCACCAATGGGCTTGTGGATGCAGCATTGCCCAGAGAACTCCCTGCAGATCTTCTCCACTGCTTCACGAACAACCTGGTCCTTAAACTAGAGGGAGTGAAGCAGAGAGAGTCCATGACTCATCAGTTCCTCCAGCAGAAAACCTCATTATCAGCTCCATCAGGTTCTTCTTACCTTTTCCATGTAAGAGGTGAACCAGGCTGGAGGAGTCTTGTCTTCTTCTTTAGTACCTTTTACTTCTTTCATGATCACCTAATCAACAGAAGAGGATATTTAATAAGTAGCAACTCTATATTCACTTGTCACGTGTTAAGGCTAAAGTTAGTTTTTGTATTAGTATAATCATGTACAACCCTTGAGCCTTGTGCTGTGTTGAAAAGGACACATGAACATTGGCAGGTCCAAGCTAACATGACCTTTACAGAACAGTTACCAGGGTGCTCATTCAGACATGAAGCTGACAAGTTCAGGTTCTGCCTGATTAATGGAAAAGAGTGTATGTTGAACTGAAAACTGAAAAAGAATAGTGAACGTAGGATATAATTACATTCTGTGTGGAGGTTTTACTACTAAAAATAGAACAGCTGCTACTGCTAAAGGTAAAGCATTAAATGAAATGAGTAAAGTTATAGTTTTACTTTAATGGTCAAAACCTCTGTTCACTACGGAAATTGCAGGAAAAGGCTTTTGTAAATTAAAGTCATGTTCGTGTTTTCAATTAACTAAAATGTGAAATTCAAAAATAATAGTTCTAAGAGTTTTGGTAAAATCAATAGTAACACTGACAGACTAAGATATATATATATACATATACACACACACACACACACACACACATATATATATATATATATATACATACATATATATATATACACATATATATTCATATATATATATATACACACATATATACATATATACATATATACACACATATATATATATATATATACATATATACATGTACATACATGATGTGCACCTGAGATGAGCACCTCAGGAAATTATAAGCCTAAATAAATGCACTGTGTGCAATCTGAAACATTGTTCTTACCATTCCCTGTTCTGGCACCGCAGCCTGAACCTTCCGGCTGACCACCTGGGCCAGGGTGGGGCAGTGTTGTGGAGGTCTGAAGCCCCTCTTGGGCTCTGCTCCACTGGCCTTGGTGGTGGGGACCCTCGCTGGCTGGCCTCGAGTCTCATACACGTTCATGTGCAGGCGGTTTCCCTGCCTTGAAGCACTCTGGGCAACGTCAGTTAGAAAAAGGTAGAGGGTCAGTCTCTCGTTTTTGGCTTTTCTCTTATAGGGTTTTTGGGGGGCAGCAGTTCCATATCCAAATCAAGCCACAGAAGCAAGAGGATGTCATCATTGTGTGTGTGATTGTAAATCCCTGTGAGGCAAATTTGTTATTTGTGACACTGGGCTGTAAAATCTGATTTGATTTTACACCAGGAACCATCATGTTTGTCTTGACTCACAGCAAGACTGTTTCCACACTCATTCAAACCTACAGCTGCAGGCAGCATAGCCTGAAAACCGCGATGAGAGCTGACATACGCTAGCAATCAAATGTTTGGACACACCTTCTCTTTCAGTGGTTTTTCTTTTATGATTTTCAGCACTGTACATTAAAAATGAGACACTGAACATTATGTAGTCAAGAAAAATGTGTTAAATAACCTAGATATGCACCATATTATATTATTTAATTATATTTTAGATTGTCAAATGTAGTTCCTTTAAGCTTTGACATCATCAGATTCATGGGGTAGTAAACTGGAATGTTTTTTTCACAGACTGCCTTATTAAGAATTAAGAGTCTTTTTAATGTGCTTTACACCATCAGTTGTGTTGTGCAGTGTTGTGTTAGCTTATGACATTAGAAATGTAAAGAAGATTTTACTAAGAAACATCAAGAAAATTATGTAAAATATGTAAAACATGACAAGAGGGGAGACTAACAGAGCACCACTACGATGTGCAAGAGACTGGAGTGTGTTGTTATGTTTAACCAGATGTCAGTCTGACTCCAGAGTGGGTGGTGTTTCTCCCCCTGATCATGTACTTGATGCGCAACAACTTTGTTTCAGTTCAAATCATGTCTTCAAAGTGGAAAACTGGTGAAAATGCCAAGAGTGTGCAAATCTGTCAACAAAACAAAAGGCAGCTAATTGAAGTGAAAATATAATATATATATTTTTGGTTGTTGAACACTTTTTGTTTACTACATAATTCCATACATTTTCTTTCATAGCTTGGATGTCTTTAGTACTGAAGTATATCGCCATTATACAAAAAAAAAGGAGGAAAAACCAATAAAATCAAAGTGTTTTACTGGTAGTGTAAAGTATGGTGTAGAGTATGGACTGTAAACTCACCTTCAGTGCCTCCTCATACTCCACTAAAAGAAAAGCAGAAATAGTATTTATTTTTAGCTAAACATTAATGTGCAGTTCCATCAAAATTTCACAAATTCCAAATATGCTTAGCTTATAGCATCTTATTACTGTTTAGTTTTACTTACGCTGGCTGTTGATGGACACCTGGAAGAGGAAAGAAGATGAAAATCTGAACAGTGTCACTGCAGCACTGGCGATGCACCACCAGTTTTACACAAAGGTGAGTTTAGCTGTGGCGAGGAATACTAGTAAATCTGCAAAACCTGTTTAGTTCTGGAGGAGCTTTGTCAAGTCAGAGAAAACTATATTAATGTCTTGAGGGAAATGTTGTGTTGGGTTTGAAAAACTGTGTCTGTGTTACAAGGATTTGAAAGATGTGGGAAATTATCAATTAAGATCCAACAGTTGATTGAGCAGTTGACCAGCATTGATTATTGTTTTATGATCTATTTTTAAAGCTATATTGGCCAACTACCCCTCTAAAATTACAGTAGAACAACAGAACAGCAAATGAGGCCAACATGGCAACAGACAGGGTCTCTCACCTCCTCGTTCTCCTCATCAAAATAGGTCAGCTGAAGGCTGCAGAGGCCAAAGGAGCGTTTCACCTGCACACACACAGACAGATCGGATAAGGACAGAGGATGATGGCTCAGCTCTTCTTAATCTAACCGAGGAAGATGTGTTCAGAGAGTGGGCTATGTTCACACGTTACTGACTGAGAGCTGGACACTGTATCCAGGTAACGCTCTTCCCTCTGTGGTTCTTTGTTTTCAATTCATTACTTTGACACGAAGCAGGAAGAGCTCTTGTTGTATGTATTATTCAGCAAACCACATTGAATCAAAAGCAGACAATTCTAGGCCTTGAACAGCAGGCCAATCTCTTTCACTGGAAAATCAACTCAGAGTAAAGTCTGATGTGTGTGACTCAGCAGCACTCAGGCTAATGAACTCTTCCAGGCTGCTATGGCCATGAGAGACAGATCATAAATCCATCAGTTAAGGGCCCAAGCCAGTATTTCACCTTGGTGCTTGATACATTATGTTTAAAGTACTAATGATTAAAAACACATCTTCTAGATTTCTGCCCTAAGTTTTCAGTGGTTCCAGGTTCAGATAATTAGTAAATTATTAGAAAGTCACAGAATATACTCTAATACTGTATGTAGCCATTATCCAGGTTTTGGTTTTCACAGCTCTGCCTGTTTTGTGCAGTGCCCAACTGCACAAAATGCAAGAGGAAACCAAGTGGCAGATCACAGTTGGTCCTGTACACGTTTCATCACATCTCAATGACTACAACACTGAAACAGGGATACAACACTTTACTACCCCTTTGCCACAGAGCCAGTTTCTGGGTTGGTTTGGAGCCAGGGCTTAATATCACACCAGGTGTTTCACCAGCCCAGATCTAATACCAGGTTCATGTTGTTGGAAAAGGGATGCAACATTACGTCATGTGGTTTGCACAAACAGGTACCTGGTTAAAAACCATCCAGAATAAAGGTTGTTAAATCACTATTGAGTAAATGGCCACTTACCCCCTTTTCACCAAAAAAAACTTATCGCTAGTTGTGGGCTGGTTCACATTAGTTTTAACTTAGAAACCATATAAGAACAGATTTGCTTCTTCATGGGCTGGAGGTCTACTGTTAAGCTACGTCATGAGCAACAAATCTAATAAATGATTGATCATCATGAATAAATGATGAATAACAGATTTTTATCTTTACATCAAAGTTTTAGCTGATGTAGTTTTTTTCTTGATCAGCGAATGCAGGCTTAGTACATTGCACTCTTGCCAAAGATAAGAAGTTGCAGCTAAGTCAACCAGATGTAGATAGCTGGTGCACGTTCAACATATTCCTAAATAGACCATATGTATCAATCACAAAATCGCTGAGTAAAACGGAGAAGACTGGAGCAGCATACTCCTCACCAACTGAATAACGGCTTCTTTTAAAGACATATGGAAATTCAGCCATTCTGGTTATTTAGTGCCTGGCAGATGGTGGTATAGTCCAGAAATAATTAGTAAACGGTGCCATCAAACCATCATAATTACAATCAAAGTAAGAAGGAGTTATTGTCATTTCCACTACTTAGGTTTTTCACTTTGCTTAAATGTGACCAGTGGAAGCTAATGTTACTCAGAAAATTTTACATAAACATTAATTGTAAACACTTTACACAATGTGCATCCATTTTATTTTCCTATTGACTATTTAATGTATTTGATCTACTTTTTAATCTGCCATTTTAAGGTGAAAGTGTCAGAAATGTGATAATTCTACTACATGTTATTAAGGTCATTGTGGGCAGTGAAGGCATACTGGAGTACGTTATGTTAAGAGGTGTCTCTAATATTCTGGCCTCCATGTTTATATCAATCAGTACGGCACAATATGTCTGCAGCATTTTAATGTAGGGTAATTAAAATGATGCAACATCTGTACAGAAGAAATAGAGCTGAAGATGAACTAACAGATTAATCACTAGGATTAATCTTATCCTGGTTCCTAACCTGCTCTGGACCAGGCTAGCTTCACATAACACATCTCCATAGTAACGTCATTCAGCTGAATATAGCCTGCTTTCATGCAGCTGACCCTGGGATAAATAAAGCTAGGATAACTGGAAAAATCACAGTTTACTACACAGAGTAAATCTCCATGGTAACTTAATTTTATCCTGGAGGATAAATGTAACTAGGACTAGAAAATCCCGACTTAATCCCTTATCTTGGTTTTCTTCCTGCTTTCTGAAATGTGACTTGTGCTATCAGAGTGAGTCATCGGTCACGTGGTTTAAAGGCAACCACGGAGACAGACGCAGATGGTTCTCTGGTCCACACAAGCACTGTGGTGGAGGTCTTTGTAGGAAATATAACAGATACAGTATATATTTGTCTGCTGGTGGATCTCACACCTGTAACAACAAAGTGACCTATGAAACAGTAAAACAATTGAACTGATTTAAAAAATATCTACCACTCTGTTATTTATTACTTTTGTCCCTAGTGGACTTCTGTAGTAATGGTGGCACTTTTTTGCAACAATCTGATTGGTCAATAGTCAGCCTGTTGACAGATTCCGATCTGATCCTAGAGCATCTGTTACCATGGTGATCTACCCTTGTGTCATGGTACTGGGTTAAGCCAAAAAATAGATGGATAACCCAGTCATTTGGCTTCGTTATACAGGACCGTGAGCTTTTAATTTGAAAGCTGCCATAATTACCACCTGCACCCCTCAAAATGTCTCACTATTGATCAGGACGAACTGATTATGTTTTGGTGCTCAAAAGTTACTGTGACCTCACATATCTCCCATCCTCAACAAGGAAATATCTCAGGAATGCCTGGAGGGAATCATATGTCTTACTGTATGTAACGTAATTCTAGTTTGAACACAGACTGGATGTTATTGTTATGACTCATGACAGTGCTGTTTGTTTGCTTTCTTAAGCTGTAGAATGTTGACCTCCCAGTGCCACATTACAAGGGACCGAACAACACTGACAGTGAACATAATGTAGTTGTATTGGTCTGCAGCAATTCTGTGGTGGTAATGACGTCAGACCATATAAATACGGGTCAGATGATGGATGTGTGATTCAAACTGATCAGACCAGTTATGGTGAGCTGGCAAACAGTGTTTCCATGACGACAGAGTGTATCCTCCCTGACCTCTGTTCCAGGTTATCAGTGCTGGGCTCTGATTCATGAAAATAAACCAATAGCCTCTCTCTCTCTCTCTCTGGTGGCACATACCACTCAATGTCACCATTCACAGTTACACAGTGTAAATGTATACATATATGTGTATATGTGAGGCTACAGCGGCCTAAGTGTGTGCAGTGATCGTGGTGTTTAGGAGCGGGCTCACCATGGCCTCCATCGACTCCCAGCTCTTGGTCTCGGATCCCGACAGGAGGACATTCTTGGAATTTCCCCTGAAATTCACCTTCAGATTGATGTAGAAATCCATGACGTCGCCTGTCTGCGCTTTAACGCATATTAAACTCGACTTACACGCAGCGTTTTTCCTCCACCAGCGACGGTAGCTGGGGTTAATCTCGCTAGTTCAGTCCACTGTGACTTATCCGGCGGAGGATGAGGCGTATTTTGTGTTTACATCAGCGTCCAGGACACGCCCACCCTGCACCACGTGCCCGGAACAACGAGCGTCATTTCCGCCTACGTTACTACGCAAAAAAGCGCAGCTCGGTGCGGTTAAGAATAGGAACATCAACAATAAGAAGAATAAACAAGAGATAATTCAGTTCACACATGAAGATACTTTAACTTTACAATATTTTTACTAATAAAAAACTTGGCAAACAACATGACAAAATTTACCACTAATTCTGTACATTTTTGTACATACGAACTACAAAAACTACTACACACATTTGTACTCATACAGTGTCACCATGAATAACTGTACTACCATGATCAAGTGACATAACTCCTTCACAATATTTTAGATTATTTTGTATCAATCTCAATTAGACAGAAAAACTATACTAACTACTAAGATTTTACCAAGAAACATCAAGAAAAGTATGTAAAACAGTAAAAGTTGCCATCTTTGCCTGTTATCTACACACAATGTCCTATAATGGCAAAGTGAAGTAAACATCTAATTAGAATTCTTTTTTATTAAGATTCAAAAACCGTATTTAAATATTATTATACTTAAGGTAACAATGAAGAATGTTGTTATTTCAGTCCTTGCTTTTCTAAAAAACTAAGTTGGTAGTTACAAGGAGCATTACAAGGAATGCTCTAAAATGTAGCTAGTCCTTACTGGATATGTCATATTTCATAGAGTACAAAAAATGATCAGGGTATCACTAAAGTCAGTAGATTACATTCTCTACAAGTTCTGTGTCAATCCACCAGTATGTTAAGAAATCACACAAGGAAAGTGAAAAGTTTGACCTACTGGTGATGGAAGAAGAAAAGTTAGAGGATAATTAAATTGATCAGGATTCATCATCTGGGGACCATGAACAATTCACAGAAAACCATAGCTGCGATGTTTCAGTCCAGACCAAAGTGGTTTGACCACAGGATAATATATCAGTATATTGTAGCTTAAAGTTTTTACACTTATACTGTAAACTGACCATACATTATCTCATTATGTATACATCTACTTTTCTATATTTCTGGCCCAATCAAAATGTTTAGTAAAAAACACATTAGACTAACGGAACAAAGCCTGTATCCTCCCTGTTATGACTGTGTATTGTAGCTTTAAACTCTTTATGGTTCTTGTTTTATGACATGATGCACAGTGGTTCACTAAGCCAACCCTACATACAATGACAGGCCACCGGCCTCATAGCAGCTTCTCCGCCTTGTACCCCAGTGCTGCAGTCACACAGTAGGGAACAATAGCTACAGTAGCCAGAGGCACAGTGGCACTTTTACAGAATGACAGCAGATAGAACAGAGCTCCGCTGTGGACAGGCAGCTGAAAAGCACAGTCAAATAACTGCAGCAACAATAGTGTTGCACTTAAGCAGGCGAACCTGTAGATGGCACCCTCAGACCCCCTGCTGGCCACTGTTCTATAGGTGTGTGCAGCCAGAGGGGAGTGTAGACCCAGGCCCAGGCCCAGCAGAGTCCCAGTGTTTCTAAACAAGCTGGCGAAGGGGCTGGTGTCCACTCTGACCCACTCTGCTCTGCGACACCAGCGCAACGCTTTTTCCACGCTCCAGAGGAGGTTGACACCCACCAGCTGGAGGCACAGGTACAAGAGGAGAGCCAGGGAGAGGAGGAGAACGGAGGTGAGAACGTAAGAACGCAGACGGGCCTTGAAGATCTGCTGAGTTCGGCTGAAGTATTCGGCCACCAGGATACCTAGAAAATTTAAAGCATTTTAGTTGCTGTTAGCTGACACAGCATAGAAATTCCACTAAAATGAGGGAAACAATTCCATCATCTTTTACTTCAGCACGATATACCAACACAGAGGACAGCAGCTTTCCTAACAGCTTTACTGCATACAGTACATGATAATGTTGCACTTCTGAAAAAGAAGGTAGTGAATCAGGGGAGGTTAGCTCCATGGTGCAATTTACAAATCCATAGTTTAAAGCAAACATCGTGAAAGCTGGAAAGGAGGTGGCATTTCACTAATTTTGACGAATCTTGCTTAGCCTGGAAAGACAGTTTAATAATGCATAGAGTACATCATAGTATAGAAACAGCATTGGCGAAAGTCACTAATGGTCTTCTATTAGCTTCCAACAACAGATTTCTCTCTGTACTTGCCTTGTTAGATCTCAGTGCTGTTTTGACACTATACAGTCCCTATAAAAAGTATTCAGCCCCTTAGAAGTTTCACCCTTTTATTGACATTATAAATCAATTAAGGTCAATATAAGTTGGTGACTTTGACAAATAATTTCAGAAAAAATACCTCATTAATGTCAAAGTGAAAACAGGTTTCTACAAAGTAATGTCAAATAAATATATATATGTAAGGTGAAATCTGTGTTTGCATTAATATTCACCCGCTTTAAAGTGACTGACCTAATCTAACAGAGGACCAGATATTTAGTGCAAATAGTCCCACAGTTAGAGGGAAGCCACTAACACGACAATGACTACTGTGAGGGAGTCTGAGGGAGATAGTAGAGACTGTACATACAACAACTGCTGCCTAGGTTCTTCACCAGTCAAAGCTTATGGCAGAGTGGCAAGGAGAAGCCACTGTTGAAGAAATGTTAAATCACAACTTAAGTTCGCCAAAAGGCATGTGAAAAACTCCATGGTCAAGTGGAAGAAGGTTCTTTGCCCTAATTAGACCAAAATGGTGCTTTTTGGCCATCAGATAAGACGCTATGTTAGGCGGACACCAAACACTGCACATCACCACAAACACACCATCCCCACTGTGATGGTGGTGGCAGCATCATGTAAACCCAGAACCCAGTGCTATCCACTACACCACCCCGCCATCGCTATGAACCTAGATTAAACTAATCAATTAGTCAAACCTCAAGAATGTTTAAAAGACATTACTAAATTCAAACCAAGACAGAGGTTATTCTATTTGGGCCCAAAAACCTCAGAGACATGATGTCTAATCATATAGTTACTTTGGATGACATAGTACTGGTGTCTAGCATGACTGTGAGGAATCTTGGAGTTATCTTTGGCCAGGATATCTCCTTTAACTCTTACATTAAAGAAATCTCTAGAACTGCCTCCTTCAACCTGAGGACTATCTCTAAAATTAGAAGCATCCAGGCTCAAAATGATGCTGAAAAACTAGTCCATGCATTTGTTACTTCTCGACTGGACTACTGTAATTGCTTACTTACAGGATGTCCCAGTAACTCCTTAAAAAGCCTCCATGTGCTGAAGTCAGCTGTACTTCTTCTTTCTCTCTTTCTCTCTCTCTTCCGCTGTACGTTTCTGCAGGTATCCTCAGCCTTAGAGCTGTGTATTCTCAGTGTGCAGGCACTGGCCCAACCAACCTACCCAGTGTTGTGTTAGCTGTTTGTTGTTGTTGTTTTGTGGCCTGTTGTTCCTTTCCACTATCCATAACAGGTTGAGGCACATGGCTGCCCACACTGAGCCTGGTTCTGCTGAAGGTTTCTTCTGCTAAGGGGAGCTTTTCCTCTCCACTGTCTCCTAGTGCTGCTTAAGAGGGATTTGTTGGGTTTTCTATATAATTCCAGATAGTTGTGTTAAATTCTAAAGTCTTAAACCTTACATTGTAAAGTGCTTTGAGATGACTTTTGTTGCAATTTTGTGTTATATAAATAAACTGCTTTGAATTGCACAATACAATTATGTCTTCTGTTGACAAGATAAACTAATCGAATGCAAGGTTTCATTTTTTTAGTGTAAATTAGAATTTGAAAACAAATCTAAAGGTAAGGAAGCCCTTCATAGACCCAATAGATTCCACAGCTCTGCCTCGCCATCCTGGCCAGCACTTTAGAAAGTCACCATTTTGAAATTACAATACACAAAAGTGTCCAAAAATGTACTAATAAACAGAAACAGTTGATCTTCTCTGACTGGTTAGAAGCGTGAGCCTGTCTTAAAAAGCTTCATAAGTGAATATCTCTTGTATTGCTTCCTTTGGACCTTAAGATAAGTTTGAAGCATATTTCTAGTTAAAATGACAATTCAAGAAAGTCATAACCAGAGGGGAGCTATAATGTGAGGACCACAGTCAGTGTGTCTGACTATCTGCTGTCACCATTACAGCCTATTGCTATGCTTTTATGTATTATTTTGTGCACCACTTCATAATTATTGTGTATGGATGTGGTGTCATGGCCATTCTCAAAAACCTGCTATAGTTCCTTAGTGTAAATAAAAATAAATCTATACAATGAGAAACAGCCTGAATTTCTCATTGCATAGTGAGCTTCCCCAGTACCTGACATTGGAGGCAGTTCTCACTGTCTGTTTCTGTCTTGAAATCAAAAGCCTCTGACTTATAATGGGATATATATTTATTTCTAGCAAAAATGGGCTACCATATAAAATTGATAAAGACAGAAAGTATGTCATATTCAATCAAAGATAAATGTAAAATTGGGAAAGCAAAAGGAACAAAAATAAGTAGGACATGAGGGAATTATTGCAGCTTCTGATATCAGCAGAGTAGTGAATCTGAAGAAAGCTATTAGCACTGATACCTGTTATCATTTGTTTGTTTCTGATTATGTCTGACTTCAATGCAGCGTGTACCTATGATGACTCCTGTGATGACTTGATGTGGGAAGTGAGCAGCGACGTAGACCCGGGAGAGGCACACACACACCTGCACACACCAGAACAGCGTCCACAGAGAGACACGCACGCACCTGTAGGAAAGACTGTGGTTATTGCTCTCGCTAACACGTCACACAGAGTATGTAGAGGAGGTGGAGCTTACCATCCCCTTATTCGCCACTTTTCCTTCTTCAGTACTATGGCAAGGAGTGATGACATCATAGTGTAGTACACAGCAGCAGCCCCCATGGCGTGGCCTGATGGACTTCCTGTTAGAGGAGGAAGTGAAGCATCTCCCCTGAATACTAATAAATATTAGTTCAACTCAACTCAATCACATTAATCTTACCTGGTCCAGTCTCACAGGTCATGGGGAACTGCTCTATCATTGGCTGGGAGGAGTTGCCATAGAAACATGTCTCCTGAACCCACCAATATGGACGCTCTCCAAATAGGAGCCTGAGCATACAGTAAATGAAGAAAATAAGCTCTAAAATTGAGCATCATCATCATCATCATCATCATCCCAGTTTCACTACACACCATTTCAGCATCAGGTTGACCCAGTCTCCTACTACTGCAACCCACACCAGTCTGACTGCCTCAGCTTGCTGTACATGGAACCATATGGGGAACAACAGGAAGAAGGTGTTACGAAGGTCTGTTGCCATGGAGACCAACAGGAAGTAGCCTTGGCTATGGCTGTAGTGAGTCTGCAGGTAGGATGTGCTGCTCACACCAGCACTGTGGAGGAAATCCATTGCTGCTGCAAAAGAGATAAAGGTGGACAATTTTGCCAGTGTTGATCTTTTACCTTTAAATTAACGACAATAAATCAAAACCATAACAAAAAAAACATTTAGACATTTCAACCACAGTTGTGTGTGTGCTATGTAGTAGGTATCAGTTAAACTTTAGTTAAATAAGTTGTAAGCAACAGGTTGACTTTAGTCAAACCAGGTGTTTGATTAACTTTAAATAAGATGAACCTGAGTTCCAACAGGTTTTGAAGGTTAAAGGTGAACTTTAAACAAATAAGCTAGTGGCTAGAAAGAACAATAGTCCTGCACTGCCTTGATAAAGAAACAGATGCTAGTGTAATAAAATTTCAGTATTATCAAGTGTATCGAATTTGACAGAATGGTACTTACAAAATTCAGTGATGATATCCGAGTATGTGTCTGCTCCTTTTGCCTGGAAATTCACTTTAAATATGGAAGTCAGACGTCCAGTGCTGCTATAAACAGCAGCCCTATCACTGCAGCCACTGGTGTGGGTGGGTGAGTGTATATCAGTGAGAGTTCTTAATGTAAGTGGTCTAAAAGGTGTCTGCTAAGCCACCTGTTGACAAAGCCAAATGTCATTGAATGGGTGCCCTGTAGTGTTGTGTAAGTAAAAATAAAAACCAAAAACAGTGCATTTTCTGGTCATTGAGTTTCAATGTAATATTGAGTATTTGCAAAAATTGGACCGATGTGTGTGAATGAATAGCTCACAAATGTCTGAGCCTGGTACGGACTCAGTGGGCACTTTTATATTGAGGGAGATCACCTAGTCCTAAGGCATGGACTTTGGACTGGAGGGAGACAGGGTCATTAGGAGGGAGGAGACACAGACAGAAGCGGGAAAAGAATGGGATTTTAGATGATGGTGGTGGTAAACATATCATTGTGGATTTAGCGCATGGTAAATTAGGGCTGCCCTCATAGGGTGGCGTCTCTACCAGCTGAATCACTGCCGCCCCCTCTTGGAGGCCTTTAAAGTCTTTTTTAAGCTAATCAGTCAGTGAACAGTTAGAACAAAACACTAGGACTGTGTTCCAAAACCACTCCCTGTTCACACACTCACTACTCTTTATATAATGTACACTCAGTAGTCCACTCAGTAGTGAGAGATTTCGGATACGTTGGACTGTATGTGCCATGTAGACTACTTTTTTGTTCCACTGTGGAAGCTTTAAAGGCACTATAGGTCTGCTCAACATTCGGAAAAGCCTGAAACAGACTGAAACACAAAACAATGTCTTTGTCCATGATGATTGCCTGAGCCGTGTAGCTTTACCTTCACTTTGTTAGCACAATATCAAGTTTGTATCCACAGATTCAATTTTTAAGCCCTTTTACAATATTACTGTTCTAAAAACAGGTAAGTGGGCACATTAATGTCAAACAGGCAGAACAGGAGTTTGACAGGAACTGAAACAAATTGACATTGTCCTTCATTCTAACCTCTCATATGATCGATAGGAGTGCATGCTTTGATGGAATCACCATGATGGAACAACTATGTTCGAACCAAAACAACAATGGAATCCAACGCCACTCTCCTCCTGAAAAGTGCTGTTTTCACCTACCCATCCACTTTCTTGCTTTATAACTATGTCACCTGACTTTCTCCTTTACCGGTGTCATACTGTTGCTTCTAGGGGTCATTATAATATGTTACTGTTGGCCATAATAACCTACTGTCCCAAACAACAAGACCTATGCTGGGTCAAAAATACCCACCCCCAATGTGTCAGTTGGTAAAGCAGATGTTCATGAACCGCAGGGTTAGTGGTTCAACTCCTGGATCACCATGGCCATATGTTGAGATGTTCTTGGACAAGGCACTAGAACTATAATAGCACCATATATGTGCGGATGTCCAATAACAATTTCTCTAACGGGTTCAACAAAGTTTATTACACTGTTAAAAAAAATAAAAGGAACACTTAAACAACACATCCTATATCTCGTTGAAAATCTTTATTCATTACATAGGAATGATCAACAGAACTCAAAATCATTATCCCATGAAGGTCTGGATTCACAATCAATCATGGATGAGCTGCACTTCCTGAGCAACTTCTGTGGGTTGCAGACACCACCTCATGCTACCTCTAGTGGTGAAGGCACTGGCAAAACGTGACCAAAAATCAGCCAGAAAGGATGAGGACAGGGAAATGGTCTGTGGCCACCACCTGCAGAACCATTCCTATTTAGGGGTTGTCTTGCTATTTGCCTCTAATTTCCACCTGTCTGTTACATTTGCACAACAGCAGGTGAAATTGATTCATAGTCAGTGTTGCTTCCTAACAGGACAGGTTGATATCCCAGAAGTGTGATGGACTTGGACTTACATTGCAATGATTATGTGTTCCCTTTATTTTTTTGGAGAGTGTATTATTATTTATTGTTACTGAGGTTCAGCTTGGTACTAACTAATCGTATGCAGGCCTGTTTTTAGCAGTCAACCAGGTAATAACATATACAAGCGCAGTATAAATTTAGACCGTCGTTTATACTGACATACTGTTAAAATTTAAGCGCTCATAAAGAGTAGCATAAATGCATATTTATATTATAATGTTTAGGACACATAGGAAAAATATGATGAGAAGGGGTTAATGGTGGTGTTACTTCATGTTGATCAGCATGGTGTTCTATGTCTGTAACACTGTTCCATTTCCCAGCCACAAGTTTCCACTGTGGCACAGGATCATGCGCACGTATGAATGCATGACCATGTGTAAACACATCTGCTGCTCTGCAAACACATGCATGGCTACACACAGACCGAGCATCGCCTGCACATGACTTCTCCACTCGCTCCTCCCTTCTCCGGAGTTCCTGGCAGACTTGTCTTTCCATTTCAAAATGGTGTCAATATCTTTTTTTTTTTACAGGTCCTGTTCCAAATATCCTCATGCAAACACTAGATGTTACAGGGCAATGGGAGACTATGGATGGATAAAAAGAATTGGATACTATTGGTGCCGGATCCCATTCAGTCCTACGAAAGGTGCTCAGCATTCGTTTTTATTGTTTTTATTCATTTCACTTCCTTCTCCTGTTAGTGTGCTTTTGGGTCAGTATATATCATAACACTATAGTGTGTGTGTGTGTGTGGTGACATTGCTATAACTGGTGACTTTTATTATGGTCTAAGTAGTCAACATCTCACTCACTGTCGAACACATTATTTATATTTTATGTTTATGTAAATTGTTAAAGTGTCTGAACTCCATGAATCTTGAGTTGTGATACTACATGAAGACATTCTGAAAAAAATCTCTCCCAAAATGTCACCTGAGCTAATTTTATACATACGAATATACTTACCCAAAAATGAATGAAATACTGAACGAGCTATGTGTAATTCAGCAACTACAGACAGGCACTATAGAGTAAAGAGCCTACATTTATTAAATAAAATCATGACAGTTGTGCAGACATAAACCCTCTTATAGATAAACACTACATTATCTACATAAATAATAGAACTGAAGTCAGTTTTATGACATGTATGCTGGTTAAGCAGGAGAGAAGTGATGTGGTGTGTCAGCAGCTGTCCTCCGTTCTGTAAAGGCTTCTTTTCCCAAGCTTCCAGGAGTGAGTTCTGCTGTACCACACTCAAACACTCAAATACAAGTCCAAGGTGCAATCATGGTAAGGAGCGACAGTCCTGAGATGATAAGTTCAGAATAGGAGGTTGTAGGTAAGAGATTACAGCTATGGTAGCTCTGAGGTGAGATTCTACCAGTGCTTATGAACATTAGAATGATAATGGTAGTTAACAGGAAAAATGTTCCTCATCCTAGGTTAATATGTTTAACGTGAACCAAAATACTGGACAGAGGGAAATTTGATCTTGCTGAGTTGAATTTTCGATGGCTTTGAAATTGTTGTCAGAACATACCAATATATGCAACTCAGGATTATAACTAAGATGGAAAACTTGGCGAGCTGTAACTACAGTTTGTTCAATAATGTTGTGAATGCAACATATGTACACGTGCAAATGACAAAATGAATGAATTCGAATTAGCATTTCAGGGTGCTGGAGTTGTGCTGGTTCACAGCCACAGGGTCCCCAAATAGTTCTTAGTAACACCTTCGCTTTTATAACAAGACAAAATGTGAAAAACAGAACACCCACACAACAGCTGTTCGGCTATGTGAACTAAAACCACAAATAGTTATGTTTCACTCTGTTCTCTGATTCATGTAGTTCAGAATCTTTTAGCTTTTGGTCCAGCGATGAAATCTGAACTGCTACTTTAGTTACAGTGGAGCCACCCTCAAAATAAATAAAGTCAAAGCACGCACACATACACACGCACTCATCCCAGTTTCACATGAGGGGAGCATACAATGGCAATAGTTAATACATGTCTTCTTTTTTCAGTGTACATGTGATTCCAGATAGACAGTCTGTGTTTCCGCTCTCCCTGGTGACACCCCTCACCTGTCTTTCATCAGTGGGCTTTGGTGGTCACTAATTGGTGTATTGAGGGGTGTGTAGGGACTGGTGTCAGTGAGTGGGCTGGTGTCTGGAAGAAGTACATCTAAAAGAAAAAAGAGAATATTAACTACTAGGATAATGTTAAATGTGTGCAACCTTTTTGAAGCTACACCTCCGGAAGTCACTAACCTTACAGCCGATTGCCAGCAGCGTCTGCAAAATCACTATCGTCGCAAGTGTAGCCACTGCCGTCACCTTAGTGTCGTCACGAACAACAGGCCAGAAGGTGAGGACCAGGATGGAGCCCGATATCACCATGGCAACAAGGAACAGTGTCCAGCGCAACCACTCAAAAGGTATAATCCACAAAATCTGGAAATTAGAACATTAGACATCTTTTACATAACTGTTTTAGTCAAACACGAGGTTCTTTGTGTTCTCATTTAAAATACAGTGCAACGGTGAGACTAAGAACACGTTTCTTAAACATCTTTTAACAATTCATTAATCACATCTGTTACAGTAGCATTTTAAAACTGAGCAGAGTGGAAGCACTCACAGAGGTGGGGATGTAGATGAAGAGGGAGTAGCCATAGACGCACACTGTCTCCAGGAAGGAATAGCCTCCGATCTGTCTCTCAGCCCCTTGCCGCCAGGTCAGGAAACCCCATAAACCAATCGGCACCAGCCAGGCATACAAGAAGATTACAACAGCAGCTATAGTTACTACAAGGAAATAGAGAAAAAACAATTATTCAATGAAAGTACAAATGCAGGTGTGACCATAGATCTTGACATGTTTTGTGCTGACCTCTGTGGAACTGTGGTCTGTAGTGGTAGGTAGAGTTTCCCATCTCACTGAAGAAGGTGGACAGGTTTCCGCTGATCGCAACCGAGAACACCAGCGTCACACAGATCCAGAATGGACCTACACACACACACACACACACACGTATTAATTATCAGAATCAGAATCATAAAATAGGACTTACTAAGACAGAAGTTTTAATTCTACAGTTGTACTTTAGTGTTGAACTGGTTTGTTGTCTTTCCTCTGAATTCTTATCAAAGGTTAAGTAAAACATGTAAAGTATGTTCTAGGTTTTTCACATCATACCTCACCATTCTTCACTTCACACTTCACCAAAGCTTACTGATATTCTTCACATCTGGTGTGAACGGCTCCCGTACATATCTGACCTTTGACTGTAAGCCACTCAAAAATGTGCATTTTAGTTTGAAATCATTTATTTCATTGTTGAGTGTCTGCTTTTACTCAGCTGCAGCCACCGTTGAATACTTTGACAAACTTGGGAATTCATTTCCCCCTCCATTTGAAGCTCTCTCTGTACTTCACCACTAGAATCAAGTCGTTATACCTCAAATAAAGAGGACAATCTCTTCTGGCTTACCGTACAGATCTGGATTACTTCTAAGGTAGTGTTTAACAAAGTTTCTTCCAGGTAATGGCATCACTGATCCTTTAACTCTGTCCAGGACCTGCATCACATAACATGGTGTCAAACAAGAGAACAATGCAAACTATTACTACTTATCTCTGACCATTGTTTCCCAGTTTAATAACATACTTGTATGCCTTGTTTAAAAACTCATGCAGTTGCACAGAGAGTATTTGCAGAGAGGGAGTGGCTCATACCTGCGCTGTGTCCACATTGAAGAAAGACTGATAGTACTCAAAGGTCCAGAAGCCACCAGATGGTTTCTGTCCTCCTAGCAGCTAGAAGCAAAGACATCTCTCAGCTGCTGGCAATTCCAAATATTCACACTCTTAGGTGGTGTCATGGTGATTCTTTGCTCACCTCTGAACTCTCCTCCTGACCGTCTTCATCCTCTGATAGGTCCAGTTTCACCTCCTCTCCTCCCGCAGCTGTAGCAGGGGTATTTGAAGCAGACATACTGAGTGTGGAAGCCCCCGGGTCTGCAGACAACAGCTCTGCTGCTTCCTCAAACTCTACAGACATAAAGAGGAGACGATAGGAAAGATAGCAGATGTCGGAGCTGTTTGTGAGCATTTTAAGCTTTGTTGAATATACTAAGGTCACAAAATCTTTAGAGTCAAATTGCTGTGTCCACAGTAGCTTCTATAGTTTAGACTGAACAGCTGATGTTTGCTGGATAATTCATCTAAATGAAACTAGATGTCAGTGTACACCAGCTTTATGGCACATCAGCTACAGATGTGCTCACCGTCATGAATTACATTTCAATATACTCATTAACAGTGAGAGTGCACAAAATCCTCCTTAACCATGTATTTTATTTGTTGTCCACTGATCACAAGGTTAGTGGTACGGTCCCCGACTCCTCTGATCGAACACGTCAAAGCTTCTTTTGGCAACTGAACCTGCTTCTTGTTTTGTAAAGTCGCTGGTGCAAGAACAAACGATTGACAGCGACAAGAGCAGAAGCTGTACATTCTGTTATCACCTTATTATTATCATAGCTCAGAAAGAACGAGACAAATAAAACCCACAGTCTAACAAATATTTGTGACAAAACTATAACAAAATAGGCAGAAAAAAGAAATACTCTAACAAACGCCAACATTTAATAATTCCATGATGTTTACCTTGAAACTGTAGATCATTAGGACTGGCCATTATCTCGGTGGACAAACGGAAACCTCATGTAAGACCTGAAAGAGGATGAAGCACCTGTTCATTTATTTACTAATCAGTAAGCTGGCTTATTAGGCAGTTCATTTAAAAGGTAAATACACAGTAATCCACGTTGGTCTCCAAACTAATAAAGACACATAAATTCTGCCTTCATTTTGACACTAGCTAGGTCAAAACACACAACCTGTCCCCAGAGGGATGTTCCTGATGGTGATGGTGATGGCGTGACAGCGACAACAGCTGGAACTAGCTAAGCTATGCTAAACACACATTAGCTCTATTGTTTCTAGTTCGTTCTAACGTCAGAATGTGTCTAACGTGAATATACGATAACAACGTTCTAGTAGGTTTAATTACCTGACAAAAACTAACCGTAAAACGCTGCTAATGCTTGTCTGTCAAAGCTACTTCACTGCTGTCAGGTGTTCTATGTCAACGTGGCTTCCGGACACGTCACTGCGTAAACAAAGCTGTCACGTGATTTGCTTCTTCTTTTTTTGAACAACTTTATTTGAAAGTGTGAAAATCAAGTAGTAGTGGAGTAGTAGTTTTTAATGTTTTGAATCTGAATTTGTAAAATAACATGAATATATCATGTACCAGTTACTTATATGTTTTGATTATTGCTTATTAACAAATGTTATTGAATTGTAGATGTCAATTGACAGTGCAACCAAAGTGACAACAACCGGAACCAGGATGCAAACCGCCGTGAAACCCTAAAGAAGAAGAAGAAGAAGAAGAACAACCGGAACCTTTACGGGGTGGAGTTTTCCATCGGAAGGCTAAAATAGATGCACCGGTTGGCCGCCATATTGTCTGCATGTGAGCCTGTTTTGTAGACCTTACATGATGATTTTTCTGCATCAAGGTGACCGTGTTAGTTGTTAAAATCAGCTGAAATGGCTTCGTGGCGTATAGCGAGGAGGATGTTCTGTGCTGCGGCAGAAGGAGCATCAGCTCCGGCCACAAAGAGCCGCTGGGAAGCGCTGAAAAACAGTAAAGCAGGTGAGAAATAGAGAAACACACAGTAGCTACTTAGCTAGCTGTTGACTTACATGTTAAAGTAAAAATTAGTTAATCCTACTGCCCAGTTCAGTAGTCATATGATGCTTGTATTGGTGGGACATTGTTAAAGAAATAGTGTCACTTACTTATGTCACTTAAGTGGCTACAGTATGTTGACATTAAAATGAGCTAATGTCAGGGCATAATCAGGACAAATAATAAACAAAATCACTTAATATTAACAATTTAATATGTTTACAAGTGGTAGTGAGCAGAAAGCATAATAAACAGAAAACTAGTTCTGCTGCAGAAACTAAATCACATTCACTGTCCATTGTTTGTGCAGGTGTTTACCAAACAGTTTAAAGAAGTTACAGTGTTAGTCCAAATGTTCTTATTTTCAGCTTTCAAAGTACAAAATCAATCTTTCTTTGTTTGATTTGAATTCATCAAGCATTTTACCTATTCAGATTTGGACACTATATTGGTTCTTCATTTCCCACATTATTTATTCCATGTCATAAACAAACAAACAAACAAACAAACAAAAAACTATAAAAAATACTATAAACAATAAAATAATGGCGACCTTGCATACTAAATTACAATAGAAAAAATATGTTTTTAAGAATGTACAGGAATATGGGTCTATGTGCAAGTTGTAGCCAACGGTCAGTCATACATGACGGTAGTCTGAAACCACCACAGAACTATGCATATTGATTTTAATTATTAATCGTGACCAATGATGTGGTGTTTAAAAAGTTTATTGGTTTTATTTTTTCCCCGAACTCTGCAGCTGCTGATTAGCTCCTCAATCCTGAGACTAGCTCCAGATTGTACCTCATTTATTACATGCTTACGAGCCACAGTGATAACTCTCCAGATACCCTGTAAGGCAGCTCACGGCAACAGTTTTATAATGTTCAAACTAGTTATTTGAAGGTAGTTGCCAAATTCTTACACATTCCTCCACATAGTAGCAGTCAAAAACAATCTGATTATATATCTGATCATTTCAAAATTGAATGTACATTGTCGTTCAAAGAAGGAAAATATGTTTTGTCATTTATATTTGTGTTTTTAATCTATAATATCATGTAGTTGTTATTATTACTGTTGTTGTTGTTATTATTATTATTATTATTATTATTATTATCATCTACATCTCCTGATTCCAAAACATTATAAGACTACAGATACTATTGTGACAACATCGTGTCGCCAGAACTAAACAGACTAATATTTTTGTATAAAATTATTTAAGTTACTCCTGACTATCTCTGGTCTATCAGGTCTGGACTTCGCACAGACTTGCATTTTCACACATGCAGCACCCACCCAGACATGGTCTGTTTCAAATGTGTTCTCACATCAGGACAATGGTCTGTTTGATTTCAGTGAGCAAAGGCCCCTGGGTAGAGCTTTCAGGAGGCACAGCGTGACTCAGAAAGTTCACTGCGGTAATCAGCTGTGGTTGGTTTGAAGTGTATCAAAGTAGAGCCAATCACATGATTAGAAAGGATGTGTTATGCATATTACCCCAGTCTCATGAAGGAGAGAAGCGTGCTACAACAACAGAAAACATGATAAATATTTCCTATATTTAATGGTGGTGTACTGAGCAGATCTACTAACAGAGAACGCCCACTCTCTCCATGTGAATACCCTGGAGAATTACCTGCTGCATTTACACCTGAGCTCACATGGACTCTACACTAGGGGGCTCGCAGGATAAAGTCTGTTTAATGTCAGTGTGGGTTAACTCAGATGTTTGCTCCTCACATGCAGCTCACTCATGTAAAGTCCTGTGAAAGTCAGGATTCCAGTTCATGTATGAACGAGGCTTATGAGGATTCAGGAAAAACATTTTAGAATTTGAGTGTTGTAAAAACAAGTTAGAAGTTAGAAACAGTTGTCATGTAGTGCTTCATGGGGTATCCGGAGGAGAGAGTCGCAGTGTGACTTTAATGTGTGTAATACATCAGCGGCTCAAGCTGGGACTATACTGAAAGTGCAGATTGGCACCACATCTGCTGGACCATGTCCTCAGTAAGTTGTGTGTGTTTATGACAGCAGCCATGACTGATGTGTTCTCTTCTGCTGTCTTTAGGTGTGTGGTGTCGCAGCCTGCTCTCTGATTATAAAGAGGCATGCAAGGAAATTGTTGTTGGAGCACGGGAGCGTCCCGTCAGAGCGTCAGTGTATGTGACTTTGCTGGGTGGAACTTGGGCCTGTTTTCACACAAAACCTGACTACTCATCCTTTGAGGCAGCCCTGCTGGATCGCTCCACCCAGCTGGGCCTGCTGTCACCGTGGAACCGTAACGGGACCTCAGACGGCCACGTGCAGAGTCTTGTCAAGCTTCGTAACGAAGGCCGACTCCGCCACGCCAGCTTGGGACTTCTCTCGCTGGTCTACTACGCCGACTACGACCCTAACGTCACGCTGTACGAAGCACAGTGCTCCAACCTGTCCGTACGCTGGAGGGAACTCCCTCAGCGGGTTCTAGACGTGGGCTTCGCCGGCCGCTGGTGGATGCTGACCTCGAAGATGCAGGACTTTGATGTGAATGAGGAAGAGTTCAAGCACCTGCCCCCTCACATGCAGGCGACATCTCCACCCAGTGTTCAGGAGGTGGAGAGGAATGAGAGGCTGCACAAAGAGTCGTGGTTAGCACTGATAATGGAGGACAAGGAGGAAGAGACAAATGTAGTGGACAAGAAAGAGGAGAGCAAACAAGAACATGCTCAGGCTTAAGTGCAGTGTGATGCTGACATTTCACACTGCAGCATACAAGACTGCACTCATCATTCATCATTTAGTGCTGGATTCCATCTGCACTCACATTTTTCAGCTATGAACCCTCCAAACTGCTGCCACAAACCACCAGGGGAAAGAGAAAGTGTCATCAGAGTGTCTCATCAGAGGTGCTTCATGGTCCACCAGCTGTGTTTTATTTATTGCAACAATCTCTGTTTCCATAGAACATATTGCTTTGACATCACAGTCCATAAGTCAATAAATCTGTTGCTCATCTTCAGCTGTCTAAAAGTGATTTTTCCTATAATTCCAAAAAATAATTTGTAATGTGGATATACCTTGTAGCAATATGTTAACCTGTCGTATTGAGAGGTGTTTACATGATCAGTATTCTGGTTAAAATCCTGTTTTTGGAATATGTCAGTTGTTTAAATACTGGTTTTCCAAAACCTGATGACTTTAATTGAAATAATCGACGTAGTCTTTAAACAGCATATCATCTGTCATGGTTGCAGGGGCGTCCAGCACTGTCTGACCCTCCGCCCTGATAACCCAGTCATGAGGAGAAGGAGACTGAGCCATAATGGGGTCAAAGGTGACTCTGATGTGGCTGATAAGACTCAGATGGCACTATCTAGGCTATCAGATGGTTCCTGAAGGAAGTGACAGGTCAGGGGCCAGTCTGTGGTTGTCAATAGTGAGCTGATTGACGTGCACTGGTTTTCTCATCTGTCTTTCCAAGTACTGGGGCATTTAACCAGTAGATGGTGCACTAGTGCAAAATGGCCATTATCCCAGCCGCTGTCACAGCAGCCTCAGATTAGATCACTGTAGTGAAACATGCTTACTAACTTACTAGCTTACTTATAATTTCAAATCTGATGACACACAATGAGTATATCAGCACTAAGTTACTATAGCATGATGCCACATGTCTAAATCTGCTAAAAGGAGCTGCAGTATGTAATATGTACTTTCTGCTTGAATTCAATTCAAGTTTATTTATAAAGCACCAGATCACAACTAAAGTCATCCCAAGGCACTTTACAATGGTTTAAGACCTTACAATGCAACTAAATAATACAGAAAACCAACACATTCCCCTTGAACAAGCACCAGGCAACAGTGGAGAGGAAAAACACCTTTTCTTAGAAAGGAAGAAACCTCCAGCAGAACCAGGCCCAAGGTGGGCGGCCATCTGCCTCAAGGGAAACATAATGTGTCTTTTCACAATATTATATTTCCTTGAACTTTATTTAGTAGCTGTTTTTCAGTAACACACATGAGATTCCTCAGCAGGACATTGTAGAATTTCAAACTCTCATTTTTCTGAGCCCTGAAAAGAATCAGTCGCATTAATGTGCTTATTTTCTTTGCAGAGAGCAGGATTGGAAGATCAATCCCGCTCGTGTCTGAATGTGAATTATTAGCTAATATGCAGGCTGTTAGCCTGAACTCACCACACAGACCACACAGCTTGTCTGACTTGTTGTTGTAACAGAGAGATTTGGAGGTGTCGACAGGTGGAGGTTGTTACCTTTGGACTGATCTAGGCTAGCTCGTTGTGCTGAGCCAGTGGTTCACAACCCTGGTCCTCAGGGCACCCTGCACTGCACCTATAGCTTCTGATTGGCTGAACACACCTGATCCAGGTAATGAGCTGCTTGAGGACCAGGGTTGAGAACCACTGTGCTTAGACAAGAGAGTTGTGTTGAGCTTCTCATTTAACTCTGCAAGAAAGCAAATATTCCCACAATGATAAAATTATTTTATATTTAAGTGCATTGTTCATCTTAGAAACAAAACTCGTCAGACCAATCTCATCCCAAAGTTCATGAATATACAGAGTTGTCAGAAAATCCCCTTGTTGCCTACATGATTATTTATTTTTAATGGAATAAATTTTAAAAAATGAATGTTTCCCATTAATCTTCACTGGGTGACACATAAAGACACAGATTAGATTAGAAGGTCATACTTATTTATTCACACTTGCAGTCATGTAATAAGAACTGACTGAGCATCCATCCATGACCGAAGGTTTGATGTGTTAAATGTACCACTTTATAAGAGGAAAAAATTTTGCTGTATATAGAGCAATATAATATATTTATATTTAAGTTGCAGATTAAAAGTCTGAACTGTTAATCTACATTTTAAAAGTTTTATAAAAATGTGGAGAATTTGGAATGTTGGATTAAAGTCGTAATTTGTGTCAGGTTAATGTCACAGAGTTTTAGGATATAGTGTAGAATACATGGTCACATAATTGATCAGGAACATAAGATGCTTTAACATTCCCGTCTAAATTTACTGGAGTGGGAAGGTTAATTCATTTGTGTGTACTGTACTGAAGCCGAAGACATTTGGGTTTAAGATCATATGAATATGAAACGACTGACGTGTTTCTCATTACTCAGGCGTGTCCAGGTGTATCACACTAACTCCAAACTGCGACTCAGGTTTTACCTGTGAAGACTGCACCTGTGTTTCCTTTTCTCTGTTTCCACTGTGAACAGTCTAATACAAACAACACAGACTTTTATAAAGATAAAACATAATCCATTTTATTCTTATAATACATCTGTAATGAAAAATAAATGGAAGACGAAATGGTAACGCTTTATTTTACAGGCTGCAATGTACAGCGCAAGTTCCCCTAATTAACAGCATCCTTCTCTGTAATCCTGGTTTACCTGTGCAGTACGTATTAATGCTATTTGTCAGTACAGAGAAATAATGAGCAATGGTTGAGGAATAAGAGGATAAAACCCCAGGAAATATAAATAAACCTATACTCTTAAGTATCTTTTAAGTAGATAGTATTTAATCTAAGTTTACTAGGTACCTATGGGCTATAATATGAGTATAATACGTGTACGCAGTTTAGTTCCTCTGCAGTTACTGGGTAGGTATATCCCTTAAATATTAAAAATGCTGCCTGTAAATTAAAGTTATTACTGTTCAACAGACATTGGGCCAACCTGTGTCTAATGCTAACCTACAGAGTTAGGGTCCGTCTGTAAATTGTCAATATTATTATTATATCTCAATAACTAAATGTCATGTGGCCAGAATCTGTTCTAAAATGCGTAGCCACATGTCCTGCAGAAGGCACACTGCTTTATATCCAACATTAGCAAGTTGCATATTTATGAAATAATATTTATGACAACACAATCATAATATTCCTGTTAATTTGCAGAATTTATGCTCTAAAATAAATCATTACTGATTAAATGAATGTTAGCCACCAGATCATTAGCCTAAAACGTTGCTTCAAATTTTCTTAAGTATCTATATTTGACTTTTGGGATCAAAAAATTACAATGTAGAATTTGCTGCTAACATAAATGTAGAAGTTTAATCCAGTTTGAGAAACTGTCAAAGGTGAAAATGATGGTAAAAATGTGTTGTTACCTGGAGACTGGAACAAACACAGCAGTCAGATTTTAACCATCTTATGACGGGTTAATCTAAAAAACGATACATCAGCATTTTATTAGTTAATAAAGCTTTTAAGACTCTAAACCTGCAAAAAGTAACTAGTAACTAGGGCTGGAAAATAAATGTAATGGAGTAAAACTATAATATCTCAATATTATAGAAAAAGAAATAGAAAAAGTTGGAAATAATGGAGTTATTGCATATATATGTTAATGTTAGTGTTCACTTCATGCATTATCGACAGTGACACAATCTGAATAAAGAGTGCGAACAAGCCCACAGAGCCAGTCCTCACTGCCTCTGTTGTCATTTTACAGTTCTTCTGTAGATGCTACTTTCAGAGTGGAGTCACGATGCAGTATCTGCATTAGCGCCCTTATCTCAAACAGGAATCTACACTTGAGCACTTTTTTACAACGAATACACATCAAACTTTATGTAGCTGGATGCATTTGTATCTGCATATGTTGTGGAGGGTATGAAATGACTCCCAGGATGTTAACATGATGATTATTTCCCAGCTGTAATGTTAGGTTGATCGTTGTATGTTAGCGTGCTAACATGCCTATTTGCTTCATTACGATAAGTTCACGTTTTGACCTGTTAAATACTGTGATTGTACAAAATGAACAAAAATACAGGCATATTGTACATTTCTACATTCCTACAGTATTTTCTTATATTTCTACTCTGCTGCCTCCATCTTGTGTTGCATCCTTTCAACCTCCCTTTGTCTGCACGTCCCTCCTTCTTTGCCTGATGGCCTCTATCGACCCCTGCGCTCCCATCCATCCTCCCCCTCCTCCATACGGACAGTGACTATGTTGACCGTAGGGGTCAGCGAGGTGAGTCACTGTCAAGCAGTGTTTGAGTAACTTAAGCATTTTTTTTTTCCTCTTTCGATGCGAACACGAGATCTACAGGGTGAACGCCATCAACTGATCGTCTTCAAAGAATAATCAGAAACATTTTCACTCTTATTAGCTTTCTGTTGAAATTTCTTTCACCCTAGTGATAAAGGAACCCAACGCTAAAGTGTGTTGACTTTCTGCTGGAAGTGGAAATGTTCAGCTGAGTATTAGAACAAAGCAGCCGTTGCCTTCACTTCCTTTAACTCTACTTGTCTCGCCAGCTCTGAGAAGGAGAGTGAGAGCAGGAGGTGACAGGAGGGGAAAACAAATGTCTGTTTGGCCGTCGTGTTGACCTCATTGACCATAGCAGGGTCAGGCATGCGCACACGCTCGCATATACACACACACAATGGCACACAGTCTCAGAGCGACCTAATCAATATGTAACTAAGGAAAGAGGGAGGATGATGGGGGGAGTGGGGGATAAGTTGCAGAAGGTGGAGGAGGGTAAAGGAACAGTGTAAATGAATATACGAGTTAATAGGGCAGTGTTTGGATGGTGCTGATGGATGCAAGTGTAAGATATTTTTAAAAAATGTTTTTTAACCACTAGACAATGACGCACCAAGAATACATACAGTAGTTTCAAACAGCAACATGTGTAAGAAAATGCTCAGACAAGAGGTATAACAGGTGAAACTGCTGCATATTTAAGAAAACATTAAATAAAATGTTGCACAAGAAGCAAAACTGTCTTTTCTAAACAGTAGAGCTGCATTTATTTGGAATTAATTGGTAAAATTATCTATACAGTCATTGATTTCTTCCTTGCCTTAATTTAGGGAATAAAAGAAAGCTGTTTTTCCTTGTTTAGATAGACTCGGACTTCTAGAATGTAAGAAAATTAGACGTACAGAAAAGTTCATGTGAATTTAGCACATGTGAAACACATTCACCTTCATGTTGTGTGAAGCACTATTTCACAAGATACTGTAAATGGTGATATAAGCACATAATTTCACTGTCACATGAAAAAATACATGTTTCGGTTTCACTTCATCCGGCAGTCGTTTCCATGTTAATCCTATTTTATGTGCTGAACATTTACATGCTACAAGCACATGACTTTCAAATGTTTAGTAAAGTATATTATGTTGTAGACATTACATGTGAAAAATCCTCAAACTACACTGATTACAGATGAAACTCACCTTACATGAATAAACATTCACAAAGTTTAACGTAAGCGTAGCAGGATTTTTACATATGATAAACTCACAAGATGACTTGTGGTGTTATTACATTCATATGTGAAATGTGCAACATTACGTGTAACACATTTCACGTGTAATAAATTGCCAAATGACAAATGTAATAGGTAACAAATGAACTTACAGGAATATGTGGTTATTAAAGGTGACACAGCGTTGTCCATGTAATACACTCACCAGGTTTAAGAACATGTGAATTTAAAATGTTTTACATGGGATTTGCACATTACCCTTATTTGTGGTATCACATGGCACAGCATTTCAGCTGAACTGCAAATGTATATATTGTATATATTGTATTATATTGTATATATTATACAGTATAGGGGTTACCAACCCTAGTAACAGTAATAACTATACAATCACATATCATATATCCACATGGAGAGGCATCGATTTCATATATAATATCTGGCGAGACACATTTCACATGAGACAGTTTCAGCTAAATGTGGTAATTTAAGTGTGAAAATCACGTGAAATTAAAACCTTTTAACGTGTGACAAAGTAAAAAGATGATGAAACA